>APFE030737232.1:152661-211641 GCA_000404065.3 Pinus taeda
AAAAATAAACTGTTGAAATGTGGCAACAAGAATATTCCAATTTTAATTTGTCCTTGAATTAAAATTCGAATTTAGTCTCACCAGCTGCTTGAAAAATAATTAATTAAGTCACCTTGAGTTAATTAGTTGGAGAAATTCAAGCTAGAAGTCTTTGTGAAGTCATGCAATAGTTATCCCTTAAATTAAGGAGATTATCCCTTGATTAAGGAGATAAGGATGAGTTATAATTGAGTTGTAATTAGTTAGCTCAATTAACTGAGTTAAGTCCAGTTAAATTAGTTCCAAATAGTTTGAAGAACTAAGTGTGAATTCAGTCAGTTAATGCATGCATGCATGAAACTAGTGTACTCCAGATAACTAAATATTCTATCATAAATAACTCATTCATGTCAGTTCAAAAAAACACCCAGTTGAGATTAAAGATAGGGACATTGTACTATTAGTTGGAGAAATTTTCCTATAAAGGAAACTCATCCATGCAGAAGGAACAAGGTTCCTTGAGGATTGCGCAGTTCTAATAGTGTGTTATAGTAGTGTGTAAGAGCAGTGTTACACTGGGTGAAGGAGATCATCCCAGAGGTAGCTGCAGAAGGAAATAGGAGCTTGGAGGGTAGAGGAGAAGGCTTGTGAGAAGCTTTGTTTGCTTGTGAGCATCCATGAGGATTGTACGAGAGCTAGCTAGCTATGAGAGCTAAAGCTTTGTGTAATCTTGATATATTTCCACCTTGTATGATAATACAAATAGTGAGGTTTTTGGCTGAGGCTTTCCCCTGAGTATTCTTCTATGTTTCATGTGCATTAATTCTTCTTCTGGTTATATGTGTTCAGCTTGATCTTGCTCAATATTTAAGCTTCTGCGAGTTTGATAATAGAAGTAGATTATAGTATTTTGCTTTGGTATATTACATTATCAAGTTAATCTACAGTCAGATTTTCTACATAGATCTCAGAGGTAGATTTGTAGAGAATTTCCAGTGGGAATTTCTACAATGCCAAAGTTCACCAACATCATGAATTTGCACCTTCTCTGACTTAGTGCTTAATGCAGCACATTCTTCCACATCTAGCTTATATAGGTTCTTCACATGAACCCCGATCTGCTTCACATGTCTCGTGGCTATGTGTCTCATGAATTCACTTCCCTTGCTAAAGCTCACATCATAACCACTGTCTTCCAAAACTACAACAGAGATGAGATTTTTCTTTAGGCCTAGAATGACCATGACATCCTTGAGTTAGAGAAGGGATCCTGAATCCCTCTGAAATGTGACTATACCAATCCTGGTTGCGATGTAGCTTCCATCGTCCCCCATCTCGATGTGCATCTGCAAATCTTTCTCCTCCATGTCACTAAAAAAATATCTACACCTTGTCATGTGGAACAATGCACCTGAGTCCAAATACCACACACTCCCCATCATTGTGTTGGTCATGCATGTGATGAGGGTAAAGTCAAGCTCAAATTGTGAAGCCAAATATTCACTTGCTGCTCCTCATGAGGTCTTCTTTCTTACCTTTTTGTATGGAAACTTTGTGGCATAGTGCTTGAATTCATGACAATTGAAAAATTTAATTTTGGACAAATATTTATTTTTGCCCCCTTGCCTAGATTCTGGTTTGGTTTTATATTTCTTCTCTTTTCCATTGTTTCCCTTTCTAATCAATGCATAATTTTCTTCATCTTTTCCCTTGGATGAAGTCCCATATCTAGTATTGTGCCTTATTTCCTCTTGTACTAAATTAGACCATAAGAATTCCCAATTTGGTAGTTTCTCCCTCTCATTCATCGAATCTTGGTAGTTGTGTCAACACTTAGGAAGGCCTAGAAGGGCTAGTCTTACCAAATCATATTTTGCAACATTAACATTGACCCATTAATTTCATCGTGACATTGTGTGAACCTACTCATATACTACGGAATAGTGTCATTCTTATGCATCTTGATATTTCGAAGTTTATCCTTGAGCATCAGCTTCCTATGGTCACTACTATTCTCAAACAATTCTATCAGTGCTTTCCACATTGCAAACAAAGTTTCTTTTCTCTGGAGATTTGAGACAATGTGATCTCTTACTCCCTCCAATATTATTCTCCTTGCCTTGGCTACATATTTCTTCCATTGATTTAGGTCCTATATATCAACTAATGGTAGTTGTGTAATGTATGTCTTGACATATTCCAACAATTTTTTTCATCCAATACCGCCTCCATGCGATGAAATTAGAACTACCTTCCAAGGCATACTCTAGCCTCAACCTGGTGAAGCTCATCTTGCCAACTCTGAAGAGATCCCTCAACACTGAATTGCAAATTCGATTCTACTGAGAAACAACTTTAGAATTTGTGTTCTATAGTGAAACCTACTCTAATACCATGTAGAAATTATGGTGTATATTTGCAACTGCTCATGAAGTTTTAATCAAGATCACAAGACACAAACCTACTCTACTACTTTGTGAAATTCAATTCATAATCTATAACACAAATCATAAACATGAAATAAGAAATAGCACACATGCACATCGTATTTTTCTCGAGGAAACCAATATGCTAAAAAACCCAATGTCTGCTTGCATTAATATGATGAATAGAGAAGTATTACAATTTCTTTTCTCAACTAAGCACACCCTACAAGTGAATAAACTATCTCTTTTTTCATTGAGAATCTTTGACCCAAACTTAGTCAAATTATTCCTAAGCTTGAGCCCCTATTTCCTTGTGCAATTCCTTCAGAAATTAGGCCACTATTAATTAGGAATTTCTCCAAAATGAATTACGCGATTCCTCAAGTTGATCATCAGGTTGCATGCAACACCTATAAACTCCAAAATAGCCTACAATTAATGTTACACTTCCTTAGAATCTCCACCTCAATTGGGTAACTTGAATTGATTGATTAGTTAACTAGATGATCACTGAGTTAGATAGAAGTCACACTACACAACTGACCTTCCACTAGTTCCTCTAACACTTAGAACTAGTTTAACTGAACATAACTTAATATAACTAAATTAGATTGCGACAAATTAGAAATCACTCATGCTTAACTAAACTCAAGCCCTCCAACTCGAATTAACTGAGTTAAATAAGTGACAAGAGCCATGTCACCTCAGTTAACTACCTCCAAGATTTCTTCTGATGTGGAAATTCGAATTATCTCTAGTTTGACCAAGGCAAAGTCAAACTGAGATTTTCTTGCTGCATTTTTCAACAACTACCACTTAGTAGATATTACATAGGATGCAAAGGTCATGTTTGGGTGCTCAATTCTTAATTAAAATTTATGAGGGAATATTTACTAGCGTGGATCTTTTCCATTTATTCATGCCATCAACTCTCAACCATTTCTACACTATTAATATAACATCTATCATGCACTTTCAAATTTATATATAACTACCATGATGGAGCTCTAAGTATCTTGAACCTTTACATCTGCCACTAGGTCCTCCAATAATTCTACCCCTCCATATAGTGCTTACACATCCATATTAACAAGGTTCGGAAACATATCTTGTTCCACCAACAACATCTTATCCAAATAATAATATCTTCAATCAACATTCCAAATGGCCATTTCTAGAGAATTCAAACACTTTAGCAAAATATTAACAATATTCAACCATGAAATTATGAAGCATATCCTTCCATAGCATTATTGAACTAAATATATATTACTCTTGTCAATTTATGATCATAGGTCTAGATCTTTAATAGTTTCTCAGTATTCTGCACAATTCTTGGACATAAAAACCAATGCCAAGGATGCTCTATGAGCCTTTCCACCCATTGATACTTCACAAAAAATTCTACCCAAAATATTTCATGTAAAAATTCTCAAATACTTATCCTTGAATCTAGCAACATGTTCATCCAAATAGGCACTTCTTTGACACAAAAATCCATGAATATGTTTTTTAAGCCGATTTTGAAGTTTAGCTTCCACTACATTTCTATTACTTTCATATGTCAAGGTCTTGGTTGTTCGATCTTTTAGAGACCTAGTGTCCATGGAAGGTGTTAAACGATAGTTCAAGGTAGTTAGTATGCCAACATATTCAACCTTCCAAAGGAAGGAGGTCTCACTCAAGGCATGTTTTATTATTATCATTTAATTTTTGTACAAAGTATTAAGAAATGGTGAAAGTGTAAATCCATTAGCTATTCTTTAATCCCATTCATTTAAACAAGAAGGATACAATACAAAAAGGTTTCCTTTAATCATTGCATTAGTTGTCCTTGCACCTTGCACCTTGCACCTTACACCTAACTAGAGCTCAACAATCTCATAGACAAAAATAACTTAGAACACACACTCTCAACCGAGAACCAAACCAATCAGCAACAATGTCAAGAATAAAAACCCCCTATAATGTTGAATTAATACATATGTATAGAACCACTAAGATAATTATATAATATTCTAGACTAGTATAGGATCAACAACTATAATCCACTAGTACAAAAGTTCTCTATGCCTTTAATTAAATGAGTAGAGGGTCTTAAAGCCTTGCTTCCATCATTGATATTTGGCCTTAAATCTACATGCATACTCAATATTCTATGGATTAGGGTATTCCTCATTTGCATCCTTTCTCCTCTGTCAAAAAGTAGCCATGACAATTTTCATCTAGCATTGTCTACCACAAGAAGTGAATAATGACTTGATGGTGCAGTGGAAGAAGGTTGTTGGGAGATGAAAGTTCTTGTCATGATTTTTGGGCTTCTCTAGTATCAAAGAGAATTATAAGTCTGTGGTTGATGACTTTCCTCTCACAACTTTCCTTAACATACTCTCATATGGGATTTAATTCTTGCATTTAAACTACCTAATTCTCAAATTGGAGCTTTTCATTATCATAATTTGTAATCCCCTTAAATGTACTCTAATTAGTGTCTAATATGATAAGTGGTGGTCTAACTATGTTTCCCCCCTCTACCATTTAATGTGACAAGATATCACCATTCTATTTCCCCTTCCAGCCATGACACTTAGGCTTGTTATGGGTTTCTTAGTTGCCTTGTTTAGTTTTCTTATATGAAGGAAGACACAATTAATCATAGTGGTCCTTTGTGTCTTTGGTGCATAGGTTTCCTATCATGGGATGTTTGTGTCTCTCCTCCATATTTCCTTGGTTGATGGGGTTCCATCTCCCTAATTGGTGTGGGTAAGTTGAATAAGGATATATTATCCTAATAGATACTTCACAATTGATTCGATTTTGAAAGAGCTTTGCATTTTGGATCTATCTCTAAATCAAAGAGAGCACAAGTTTTACACAAGAGACCCTGATATTATATGGACAACTCTACCCTCTTTATGAAGTTTGGGTATTAGGGTTTTAACCCTGACATGGTATCCTTAACAAAGGTCCTAAAATGGATAAAATTACCTAATATTCCTTTATAATTATAGAACCATGCTTCGCTTCAAACCATTATCAACACTCTAGGTAAATTTATCACCTTCAATGCAAAAAATACAAATTTAATTTCCAAAACCTATCCTTGATTTTTATTTGCATTCATTTAAGTAAATGTCTTCCTAACCAAATTGTGTTGGAGACCAGGGACAAAGTTTCGACACGATAATTGGAGTATGAAAGCATCACCTTCCAGCATAGAGAATTGTGTTGAAAACATTGACATGGTTATGATTCAGGAAGAAACAACTCTAATAAATGACTACAAATCTCCCAACAATGTTTATATACTTTTGAACTAGATTTATCCTCCATATATGTGTGTGTGGTGGTGATGATGAAGATGATTTTCATCGTACACTAAGATCAACTTTGGTTTATTAGATCATGCTTAATGAAAATGATAAGTACCTAATTGGATTGCTTTAGAGTTTTATTTATGTGCTAGAAAAGATTGGAAATAAGTTTTAATAAATCTCCATAGTTTTATTGAGTTGATAGGTTAAGAAAGTTAATATTGTACACATATTTTAAAATTGAGATCTATTGTAAGAATATGCAAGAAATTCTAAGTTTTTATCCTCCACCCTCTTAGAATCACATATATGACAAATTCTTCAACACAACATTTAGGAATTGTGTAACGAATTTTCTCTTATTTTAGCAATGTTGATTTTTTTTGTAAAGAAATTGTTAAACACACAAAAGTAATAGCCAATTTGATAACTCGTGTGATTGAATATTACTCACAAAATGTACATATAAATACATTTTTCATTGACCATTGGTTTTCATATTTCAAAAGGTCTCTTGGACTTCCCATAATTGTTGGCATTCCCTTAAGGAATTGTTTTTTACTCTCAAGTGAATGTATCATATACACATAACCCCAAAGGATCATGTTTCTAACATTCTCCCCCTTAATCTAAAGGTGTCTATATGAGTCTAAGAAGAGAGATAAAATACAACATAGGATAGCCATCAATGGCTGGATGTGCTCTCTGAAATGGTGGTTTAAGGAAGACCACAAACCAAACGAGTTAACAGAACGTGAAGTTTCTACTGGTGGTGGTTTAAGGCTAACCACCAACTCTAGAACTAGGTTCGAAGCAGTTCCTAGAACAATTTTGAATCTCACTAGAAGTTGAACTCTTCTATGAAGTGGAAGTGCTCCCCGATAATGTTTTAAAAATGTCCACAAACTGATGAGACAGGTAGCAGAAGTTGAAGTCTTCTACGAGTGATGGTTTAAGGTTGTCCACAAACCAAGTCGTGCTCATGGAACATGAATCTGTCTCTGGCTACAACTTTGATCCTGGCACTGGCTGACTTTGGCTCTAGACTCCGATAGTTGGCTCGGGTTCAGGTTATAGCTTAGGCTTGCTTGATTTGACTTTGAATCTAGTAGCTGATGTTGGAGATAATGGAAAAAGCTAACCTTAGATTACTGTTATAGTGATAATAGGATTGAGACTTTAATTTTAGATCTCAGATCCTAATATCCAGGGAGTGGTTCAAACCACCCTGATTGTGAGAAAGCCTATATCTACTAGGTTGTTCTCCTGATTGTATACAATGTGTATGTTTGAAGTGCTTGGGAACTCTCCAGGTATCTTACCTGGAGAGCCACTTAATTAATAGAACATCGATCATTGTCATGGTATCAGAGATGTGGTTGTGTGGTGGCCCCTTGTCCACTTGAAGGAGAAGTGTGGATCATTGCTTTCAAACTCATTTCTGGGGTTGTTGTCGTCCTCACTATAGCCTTTGAGACTGTTGGTCATAACATTGGATTTTTGCGCATAGCTTGCGAAATCAGTGAAAATGTCGTTGGCGTCCTTACCGTAGGTGGCGAAGTCATCTCATATTACATTGGAGTTGTTGTCGTAGCTGGTGGAATCCTATTTGGCCAAGTTACTGTCAGTGCCATAGTTCTTGAAATGGTGATTGGGAACCATACGTCGTAAAACCTTCGATCGTTGTAAATGCGCTTGGGTGCTGGTGGTGATTCAAAAAAAATAGTGTTTGACATTCACAAAGTTATCCAATGGGGTTTTGGCAATGACCTACTTCGTTGACCAACCTGTGGGAGTTGGACCTACTAGTGTGCTGCGGGGCAGTCAGATCTGCCCTTTTGCTGGTCAATCTCGTCGAGGTTGACAGAACAAGCTTTGAAGACCTATCTAAGAGGTTGTCTGTTGGTGGATCCGCACAGCGAAACAGATCTAGTGCAACGGAGGCATGGTGTGGCCACTGCATAGTGAGCGCCAAGGATTTGGCTTTGTGCGGACGTATTATGATCTGATCTCATGGTGGTTGGAGAATATAGACGATTAAAGGTTAAGTACAGCATGCATACATGTCCCTTCAGCAATCTAAGGTGGAGAAGAACGAATCCTGGACCAGGAAGCTTGGAAGATCCGTGGAACATTGGTGTGGATCTTGAGGCAGTGCTGCAGAAGCAGCATTCTACCCATGGTGGATTAAATTTGTCTGATGTTTGTGTGGTTTTTTAAATTTTCAATTGTATGGAAATTTTATTGTCTTTAAGTAACCTAGAAGGTGCAGGTTGTGGAGATCTGAAAAACAATTTGGAAATTTTTCTTCTATATTATTATATGCAACATAAAATGCAAAAAAAAAAATATTTCTTTGAACCCATCTTCATAAATATGTGCATCAAAATTACATACTAATAGCGTTTCCGGCTCGTGAGAGGTCATTTAATTGCTCATCGCCAAAGCCTAGGGCACTAAGATCTATGTGGCATAGAAGCCACAGTCTACAAGGTTCTATAGTTGAAGCCCTGCCAAAGGGAAAAAGTTTCCCACCAGTGTGGTAACAGGGTTGTTGGAGCTCGTTAGAGGACCGTGTGGAGTCAAAAAGGAATCTCGAAGCGAGATAAGCTGGACTTTAACAACATGTCTTTATTTGAAGATATTTTTAACTCTGATGATGATCTTTTTCTCATGTGGGCATTTGGCATTAACATGGGTAGTATATTCGAGTCAGAAGAGGCACAGAGTGTTGTGCAAGATTCACAAGTTGATCTTCAAGAATGGTGTGAAGAGGAACAAAGTGTTGAAGATCAATGGGATGAGCCAGATGAAGCTGATTGCAAAGATGTGGCAAAAGAAAACAACACTGGAGAAAATTTAAATTGTGTGATCTCATTAATATTTCTGTATGTGCAGATGATACCAACAACAACAAGGAAAAAGTAACAAAGTTTGAAGAAGAATTGAAATTTCTTGAAGCATGGCTTGAAACACCATGTCTTTGTGAAATCAACACAGAAGTTACAGTAATGAATGGTGAAGACATCATCGCTGGGGTTCAGATGGTTGACACTGGAAATAGTGAGAAGGAAAATTCTCATATCCAACCTGCCATAATTCTGAGAAGGGTAAGAAAAAGAATTCAAGCTTTCCTTCACGGGGGAAGAAATGAGGTGAAGATACAGCACTACCTCATGGTAAAAAAAGTGAAGATGAAGCTTCATCCTCAAATCAACAAGTATGGGCTCTGTTGCAAGAAGACAAAAATGAAAGCTCTGTGTTTTACCATTGTAAGCCTAGCTGAGACTAGACCAGTAGGCATATGTTATTTTTTTTTCCACTAGAAAAATCCGTAATTTTCATTAATAAGGAAAATTACATATTGTAGATGCTTTACGCATATGTCGAAGTCGCTTTGTACATATGTGTCTATTGCGAAGAGATTCTGTGTGTTGCTATTCAGATTTTACCACGCAGGGTATGCTGTTTGTGCTAAATACAATGTGCCTTTCCAACAGCTATCTTACTGATTCAAACAAAAATAAGCTTTTCAAAATTGCATCTATCATATACATGCATATACTTCAGTTTATTTGATGACCCGATGTGGGGTATCTCGGGTCTATATATGGACGGTGGTAAAATTTGTGCTCCAGTTGGCCTTGAACCTCTGTGATCTCCCAGATGCCTCTGTCCATCAACACGGCCTCCTTGGATAATTTGTCAGCACCTTTGTTATCTTCTCTGTAGATGTGAGAACATGTGATATTGTTAAAAGCTGCTTTGAGTACGAGAACTTCATTTAATATAATGCTGAGTGTGTGAGTGTGACAGGTAGATAAGCCATTGAACCAATTTATGATAATCTGAGAATCCCCATATATATTAATGCTAGTGCAGTGGTGGCTTAATGCAAAATGAAGTAAGTGACACAGAGTGATAAGCTCAACATAGTTGTTTGATCCTGTGCCCAGGCCCGCTTTTATTTTGTAGAAATGGTTCTCCGATAAGTGGATGATAAATCCACCCCCGCATCTCTGCATGTTTGCAGCGCCATCAAAATAGGCCCACGGTGTGCTTTGCTCGATGTATGGGGGAGTATTTGGATGGCGAGATTTTGGAGGGGGCGGATCAGGTATATCTTTGTATGCATTGATAATGACTGCCTCTATTAGAGACCAGTGAATCAACCTGTTTTCGAAAATAATGCGATTCCTCGATTTCCATAAGGACCAGTTTACAATAATTGGCAGATTTATAATCTTCGATCCTTTATGTCTCTTTTCCCACTCAGTCCAGGCATTTATGAGATCTGTACCATCCCAATTTCCTGTGTAACTAATGAATTTCTTGAGATTTGTCCATAGATTCTGTGTGATATTGCATCTCATAAATAAATGCTCTGTGGATTCAGAGGCTTTTTTGCATAAAACACACCAGGTTGGACCCTGTTGCGCCCTGTGCATTAGTTGTTCTCCTGTAGGAATCTTGTTTCTTAAGATGCACCAAGTGAATAGTTTTGATCGAGGCGCTGCTGGGTATTTCCAAATACTCTGCCACCAGCTATCTAAAACATCAGGCTTCTTGTGGCTAATGAGCTATTTGTATCCATCCTTTGGTGTGTAAATTCCGTTTTCAGCCTAGATCCATATGAGCTCGTCTGGCCCTTCTGTGATTCTGATATGTGATTCAATCAGGGCCTCTCTATATCCCCACCATGTAGGGTGCCATCTTCGAGGGAGATTTAACTGATGTGTTGTTTTCCATGCCTGATGGAATATATCAGAGTGTTCTTGATCCGCGATTTGCGCAATTACTTTGATATCTTGTGCAAGGAGATAGTCCACCAATTCCTGTGGAAGGATGTGCCTCCCGCCACTGCCTGTCCAAGGGTCCAGTCCTATCCTTGCTCGGGTACCATCCCTGATACGCCAAACCAAATTGTTTATAATTAAGGGCAGCGAATGTAAGAGAGCTTTCCAGCTGGAGGATATGCCAGTTTTATTCCAAGATGGGAGTCTAACCCATTCCAAGGTGCTGAGAGGCCAGATGTATTTTTGGTAAGTAAGGCTGGTCCATAAACTCTGAGATGTCAACAGTGCCCACCTCATTTTCGCTGCCAGGGCTTGGGCGAATGTAGGTAGCTCCTTTAACCCCCATCCGCCCCATTTCTTTGGTAATGCTATCTTATGCCATCCGATCCATGCGAAAATGCACTTATCTTGACTACCAACCCATAGATATCTATTGCAAAGTTGTCGAAGTTTGGCCAGTATATGCCGAGGTATCCATGCGAGTGCCATCCAAAAGACCGGGGTTGCTTCCAGTACTGATTTGATCAGGACTAACCTACCAACCCTTGAAAGATATCTGTGGCTCCAACAGTATAATCTTTTCTTCACTTTTGATACTAGCCATACCCGGTGTGCAATCTTTTGGCTTGTGGGCTTTAACCAAAAGCTAAGGTATTTTAGCCCTCTGTCCAATGCTTGTGAGATGTATGGGAATGCTTGCCTTGCAGATAGAGATTCATTTACAGAGGTTCCAACTAGAGTTATGGTAGATTTCATCCTGTTAACCTCCATGTCAGTGGCTTGTGAGAATAGACTTAATATGCGCTTGAAGGTTAAAGAGTCTTGTATGCTGCCATCCAATAGAATAAGAACATCGTCTACAAATAGCAGGTGGGTGATGAAGCAATCATCTGTGATCTTGAGTCCTCTGAGAGTCCCTTCCCTTTTTGCGGAGATGATAAGTCGGCTTAATCCTTCCATGACCAAGAGAAATAGTAGGGGCGAGAGAGGACAGCCCTGTCGAAGCCCTCTTTCCGAATGGAAAAAGTGAGAGGCAGATCCATTAATTAGGATGTTGTAGGTGGGAGAAGTTATACAAGCCATGATCCAATTTATAAGGGGAGGAGGAAAACCCAAATGGATGAGAATCATTTTGATATATAGCCAGCTGACGCTGTCAAATGCTTTTGATAGATCAATCTTCAGTAGGATGCATTTTAGGTGCTTTGTCCAAATGGAATGTATAGCTTCCTGTGCGGATCCAATGGCTTCGTGGATCTGCCTATCTTCTAGGAACGCAAATTGTTGGGGGGCAATGTGCTTTGACAGGATGGGCTTAATTATGTTGGCAATAATCTTTGAGATAATCTTGTAAAGAACATTGCACAAAGATATGGGGCGGAAGTCATCAAAGGAGGAGGGGCTGTCAGATTTAGGGATGAGGGCGATGAAGGTAGAGTTTATGGCATTATAGAGGTAGCCCGTTGATCTTCTTTCCTCAACCACCCTTAGTAGGTCGTTTCCAATGAGGTCATAAAAGGCAATATAGAACTCTATAGTCTAGCCATCCAGCCCAAGGCTCTTTTCCTTTTTGAACCATTTGAGTGTGCTCTCCAGTTCCTCTATAGTGACAGGGGCCGAGAGATCTGCAAAGTCCTCCTCATTTACATATCTAGGGAAGTGAGTAGCCACATTGATGATTTCAGCCAAATTTGTGCCAACTGGGCTCTTATATAATCCCCTGAAGTGAGTTGTGCCAAGATGAGAGAGTTTGTTGAAGGAGTCTGCAAGACCACCTTCAGGAAGGGGTAGATTCCAAATAGTATTTGCCACTTTTCTTCCTTTTGCAAAGTTGTGGAAGAATCTTGTGTTTTCGTCCCCCGCTTTTAGCCAAGTAGCCCTGCTTCGCAATCTGAGAGATTCCTCCCTTTGCCGAAGAATATTGTTCCTCTGGTTTTCCACCTTCACCAGGCGAGCCTTGTTATCTCCCGTAACGAAACCCAGATTCCGCTCATCCAGTAGATCTTTCAACTCTTCTTCTACTAGTGATAACTGTCCATCTTCTCTTGTCTTCTTGTCTAATGCCCAATTTATAACTATGTGCTTCAATTCAGTAAGATTTTTATAGAATCCCCTTGCCATAGATGATTCTTTGTCAATAGGGTGTGCTTTCCAGTAGTCTGTAACCATATTAGTGAAACTCTGGTCCTGTAGCCACAAATGATTGAATTTGAAGGGGGATTTTGGCTTCTGGTGAGGGCCCAAGATTTCCATCATGATAGGGGAATGATCAGATATGCCTCCCGATCCCACCCATTGCTTGTAGAAATGTAATTGATGGATCAGGGGGCCTTTCAACAGGAATCGATCTAATCTGCGAGCCAATGCAGCTGCTCCCACCCTTCTGTTTCTCCATGTAGGCAGGGGTTTCTGCATAGGGATATCGATGAAGTCACTCTGTTCCAAGGTGCTTCTCATGAATTCTGTGATGGAATCCACCTGGGCCATAGAGCCCCATGATTCCCTGAACCCTAGAGAAAAGTTCATATCTCCTCCCAGGATGATTCGATCCAGTGCCAATAGAGTTCGATTGAAAATTTGTCTCCAAAAGCTTTCCCTCTGATGGCATGGACCATATGTGTTGATAATTCGGAGGGATAGTCCGAGATCGGTCGAGAAGATGTCCGCGCCCATGAAGCCCTGTCCACCCCATGAGGAATCCAGCCTGATAGATCTAGGGTTATATCCAATCGCCAGTCATCCCGATCTTCTGATTGCATCAATTGCCAGGAACTTCCATCTGGTCACCAAGGTGTTCAAGGAAAGAGATACGGTCTCAGCCGGTCCAAGAGTTTCTTGAAGCAGGATGATATCGGGAAATTCGACCTCAAAAAGTCGCTTGAGGGCTAGTTTCTTTGGGGTACTAGCCAAACCCCGGCAATTAAATGAAAGACACTTCATGGGGGACCATTCCTCGGGGATTTGGATGCTCTAAGGACCCCGACAATGGTGGATTGGCGCCCATATGCAACTTCCGCTCTGGCCCGCCTAATGGCTTTAGAGAGGTCAGTTTTCCTACCTCGTGTGGACAATGACCCACGCCCCAGCGGGACTATGCCCAGACCGATCTGGGGAACGGAAGCATCCGACTGAGCGGACCAAGGGCGAAGGGAATATGGATGGGAGGGGGGCAGTCTGGAGGATGTACTGGAGGGGGGTGACGATGAGAGAGACAGTGAGGGAGGAGCAGTCGATGGGATCAATGGGGGCGGGGGGATAGTACAATGCGCCATGGTGCATGCATTTGAGATAACTAAATCAGATGAGTCTTCTAATGGAATAGAGGGAGGAGAAAGAACAGTGCCCGATGCCTTCGCTGCTGCTGCTGCTGCCCGCGCTCTTGTCAGTGGCAGCGAGGGCGAGGCTAGCATGTTCGACGCTACATTCTCTGGAGATCCTTGTGCTGCCGCATTTCCTTGTGGAGGACGAGGGATGATAGGAGAGACTCCTCTGGATGCTAAGGGTGAAATTTTTGGGGATCCTTCCGGGCTTTTGTTTAGAGGGAAATCCTTGAAGAGGTGTCCCACTTGGTGGCAGCGGTTGCAGCGAAAAGGGACACCCTCATAATCGAGAATTTGAGTTCTACTGTATTTTCCCCATTGCAGTGTGATTTTTTCTTCCAGTCCATCTCGAGTGTCCAGGTGCACCACTACTCGTGCTAGGGTTCGCTTCTTTGTTTCCACATACGATCGATCATGATCAAGGTATGTGCCCAATGCGTTTCCGATTTTGATGAGAGCTTCCTCGCTCCAATATTGTAGCGGCAACCTTGGCAGACGCACCCACAGAGGTCCTGCTCCTATCTGTTCATGCTCAGGATCGAAAAGGGGGCTCCACCTCTTTAGTAAAACTGGTGCCATTTCGATGTGCCAGTACTTTGCAAGTACTAAATCCGTGTAGTCTTCCTTCGCAAAGTGTAGTGAGAACCACCCCCTAGGAAGAACGTGCACCTCCAGCAATTCTATGAGCAGGGTGCCCCAAATTTCTTTCACCCATTGCGACAGTTTGCCCGCAGAGAATGTTCGCCCCCACACATGTCCAACCAGTACCGTTCGAGCCATAGTCATTATTTCCCCGAGGTCCGATGGGTCGCCGAAAGCTATGGTAATATCCTTGGCCATCGCTTGGATACACTTAGATTTCCTCTTCTTAGACCGGGGTGTCGACGGGTGATCCACTAGAGGGTTTGTTATTCCAACCGGGGGGGAGTGTTTTGAAGGTTTTTCATTAATGGCAGAGGTGCCAAAACAACCGGATGGCCTCGATCCCGATTCCTGGTGGGTTTTTGCTTCTGTCTCCCGGAGATCTACTTGTTCTGGAGTGGATTCTTGCGGCAGCGAGGGGAACGGTTCAAATGCCAAAGAATCAGGCGAGAGAGAGGTAAGTAATAGCGCTGTGCCTGGTGAGAGAGGCGGTGCTTCCAGCCCTGTCGTCGAGTCTGAAGTGCGGAGGGTGTGTGGATCTGGTAAAGATACCACCGGTGAGGTGTCCAGAGCACGGTCCTCTTCTGTAGTCGGTGGAACGGAACCCGGGGCCGCGTAATTAGGGCTTCTGAATATAATATGCCCTTCCAGTGGATCCTCGGAATAATCCACTAGATCCATTTCCATTATACCCTCCATGCCCGTCAAAACGCCAGTTAATCGCCAGTGTACTCGCTGTTTCCAGTTTCCTGATCAAGCCGGTCTGTGTGCTGCCTCCTGTGGTCCTGCGATTATTGCAGCCCCTTTACCCTAAACCCTCGCGGTCGCAACGCGCCATCCCCCCCATCAGTAGGCATATGTTATTGTTAAGTAACCTTTTTCCATTAAGGGGGAGTGTTGGAGATAATAAAGAAAGCTAAACTTAGATTACTGTTATAGTGATGATAGGATTGAGACTCTAATCTTAGATCTGAGATCCTAATATCCAGGGAGTAGTTCAAACCGCCCTGACTGTGAGAAAGCCTATATATACTAGGTTGTTCTCCTGATTGTATACAGTGTGTATGTGTGAAGTGCTTGGGAACTCTCCAGGTATCTTACTGGAGAGCCACTTAATTAATAGAACATCGTTTTTTATCAAGTGACCATCAATTCCCCATGTCAACTTCAATTGAAAATGCACCCCCTTACAGTGCAAATCAACTAGTAAATTTACAGAAATATTGACTATAAATTACTACTATTCTTGATATTGTATTTGAATTGATTAGGCCTCTCCTTGAGTAGGGATAGTAAGATAACAGAACATCCCTCTAATTTGTTCTTGTAAGAGCATAGAGCAAGAATAATGCCATGCTCCCTAAATACTTGTGAAAAAAAAAAATAACATGTGAAATTTTTGATATCAATCGTATTTCCTCCGTGCTTATATGGCCGTCATTAAGAAATCCAATTAGTACACTCACACAATGATGCCAATTCCAAGACATGCAGATAAACTAGTGAGAAGGAAGACTATGTTCTAATCACTATATCAAATGAGTGTTGGCCAAGTTTCTGAAATTGAAGCTGATCTATCCTAAAAATCGTTGAAGGATTTGAAAATGGAACCTCCAACTGTTGCCCAACAAAGGAATGAAGGGACATTAATTCTGTCGGTAAATTATGCCCACCAACATTGTTGGGTGCAGGTGCAAATGGGGGAGGGCAATCTTCATAATTTTAGTGGTTGAGCATCTATATTAGATTCAAAAACATCAGTAGAAATGCCATGAATACCTGGCATTCGTGGAACATGGCAGCAATTATACGAGAAGAAATATCGACTGGAATGTTCCAACACTAATTCCTAATTCCCCTTATATCACCTATGGATACACTTGCAACGAGCAAAAATGGCCTGTCCAATTTAGAAAATCCCAAACCAGTTACGGTCCTTGGAAAATATCAGTCAATTGCGTTATTCCAACAAGTCCCAGATGGCCTAGAGCCACAAGTTCTTCGACACCCAGCTCCTCGACATCCACAATTCGGTCATAGTTCCCATCAACTGTTCCTATGTCAGAATTCACTCACAGGCCAATACAACCCATGTTGTTCAACAGGGCGACATTTGAAATGGTATGAGCCTCCACGTCGCTCTCAGATGCGCTGGATTTGGTGTTACAGAAACCTTCCAACTTGGTAATGAATAGTCCAGGTGTCTGGCAACAATCCTTAATCTCTGACAGTCAAGTAATAGTAGTTCAGGCTTAACTATTTACGTGCTAGTACGTTTTAGGAATTCTTGGTGGTTTTCATGGTTTGTAGGCAAGTGCTGAAAGCTTCTATATTGAAATCCCTTTCTCTCATAGAAATTAACTGCACACCTCGGAAGGAAACAGGGGAAGAGAACACCTGATTTATGTCAACATATATTGACATAAATTAATGTGTCTGTCCTTTGCCAAGCACTTCAGGGACTCGTGATCTCTGTCATCCAACTCCTCCAATGGTATCAAATCTTGTTTCACACTTGCAGTCCTTTAACTTTCCGATGAGCTAAGGTAGAAATATTGAAGTTTAGCTAGAGGACAAAGCCCTTCTGTTCCTCTCAATTCCAAACACTCCATCAGAGCCAACTGAGAGGCAGCAGAAGCGCTAATTACAGAGGTAACTGAGCATGGGAATGAGCCGTAGAGAATGGATACACATGGTGGAGCCAACCGAGAGGCAGCAGAAGCACTGATTTCGGAGGCAACCGAGCATGGGAATGGGCCGTAGAGAATGGATACACATAAAATAATACGGAGATCAAATGGGTTTATGAAGCATTAAGATAGAAGAGAACCACAAAAACTAGTGGTGGAGGAAGGCTCTCACATATTCAAGCACGGAAGGGAGATGTTTGCTCTGATACGGTGTTACGTACACAAAAGTAATATGAAAATTTGATAACTCCCGGGGATTTTATATTAATTACTCTATATATATATATACCTTTTCTCAGTGAAGTTTAGTTTTCATATTTCAAGATGTTTCTGGGACTTTTCATAACGGTTGACATTCACTTGAGGATTTTTGCTTTCTTCTCAAGTGAATGTGTCAAATACACATAACCCTAAAAGATTATGTGACCAAAGTCATTAATCTCAATCTAAAAGATAAAAATTACACACATATATGTCTAAATGTGACGTCATCAATCACATTTCCCAACAATGCATTAAGTATCTACCTAAAAATTTAGTCCAACATAAATCATTAAGCCCTCAATCTAGAAGATCAAAATTACATACACATATATGTCTAGATGTGGCGTCATCAATAACTTCTGCCAACAAAGTATTGAGTATCCACCTAAAAATTTCGTCCAACATAAGTCATTAACCTCGTCCAACAGAAATCATTAACCCCAATCTAGAAGCTCAAAATTACACACATATATGTCTAGATGTGAATTCATCAATCACTTTCCCCAACAAAGCTTTGAGTATCCACCTAAAAAAATATGTTACTTTAATTAACCCACAGGATTGCATGCAACTTAAACCATGTCTTATGAAAATACATAAATTCCTTAACTTATAAAGTTATGTCAATTTGATAAATTATGTGTATCAATTGGTTATAACAATACTAAATATGTATTCTTTTATTTACTAGTGGAACCATGTAAAGTAATAAACATCAAAGTTTTATACATCTTAATTGCTAAAATTTTAAACTAGCAATTGTCCCAGATGTTGCAAAGGAAACGTGGTAACGCATAAATTTAATAAAAATCATGATAGACATATAGAAACCATAAATTTAAGAAGAATCACAACATACATAAATTTAAGAAGAATTATGACATATAAAAGATCACTAAATATATAAAAAAAAATTAAGAAGAATCATGACATATAGAAGGCATAAATTTAAGAAGAATCATGGCATATAATATATTGGCAACTTGAAAGGTCTACTTCCAGCAAACTATTTACCATATCACCTAGCTCTTGAGGCAATTTTTTGAATTGTTTGTGGATTTGAAATTGACTTTTAAGCTAATTTAAGAAGAATCATGACATATAGAAGGCATAAATTTAAGAAGAATCGTGCCATACAATATATTGGCAACTTGAAAGGTCACTTCCTGCAAACTATTTACCATATCACCTAGCTCTTGAGGCAATTTTTTGAATTGTTTGTGGAAGTGAAATTGATTTTTAAGCTAAGCTCTTGAGGCAATTTTTTGAATTGTTTGTGGAATTGAAATTGACTTTTAAGCTAAGCTCTTATTGGGAAATTGAAATTGACATATAATCTAAGCTATTATTATGGAGCCCCAGGGGTTAGCTCAGTTGGTCAAAAACCGTGTCTCACCATCGGGAGGCCACAGGGTCGATTATGCCCGAAGCCCTTGGGGTTAGGTCTTGCCAGTAGGCTGAGAGGCAATTAGCCCATATTTTTTTTGTGGACATAGCGACCACTCACTGACCAGGGTGTGCGTAAACCACACTAAAAAGAACAAAAAAACAAAAAACAAAAAAAACAAAAACTATTATTATGGAATTATCAATTGTGGAATTGAAATTGACATATAATCTAAGTTTTCATTATAGAATTGAAATTGAAATTAACATATAATCTAAGTTTTTATTATGGAATTGAAATTGACATGCAAGTAATAATCTAAGCTATAATTATGGAATTGTCGATTGTGACATTGACATATAATCTAAGTTCTCATTATGGAATTGAAATTGAAATTGAAATTGACATGCAAGTAAAAATCTAAGCTATTATTATGGAATTATCAATTGTCGAATTGAAATTGACATATAATGTAAGTTTTCATTATGGAATTGAAATTGAAATTAACATATAATCTAAGTTTTTATTATGGAATTGAAATTGACATGCAAGTGGCTTTAAGTTGTTAGGTTTATTTTTAAAAATAAATATTTCAACAATAATTTCTATATATTAATTTCTATATTAGAATATTCATCTAAAAACCATAATAAATAAACATTATATAAGAAATTTATTTGTCAAAAAACAAAATAATAAATATTTCAAAAATAATTTCTATATTAGAAAATTCATCTAAATATCATAATAAATAAACATAATATTGATAAATTTATTTGTTAAAGCACAAAATTTCAAAATTGTCAATGTAGGATAGATTTTGCAATTTTTAATAGAATATTGTAAAAATTTGCAGTTTTTTTGGGTGGAGTTTTGAAAGATTTATAATTTGATTAGAAATTTAGAAAATTTTAATTTTAAGTTATTGAATTTAATTTTAAATATAATTGTAGTGAGTATAATGATTGATAATATGTATCTAGTTATTGATATGTAGTATGGATGATTAAGATAAATGTCGTTAACTTCTCAACCTAGGTCCAATATTGTAACAATTTAAACAAGTATATTCTAGTAATAACTAACATCTTCAACTTTAAAATAATTCCAGTAAAACTTAAATATAAGTTCAAAATATTCACCCTAGTCAAATATGAGCTATATTCTTGTAATAAGTAACATCTGTAGAATAATTCCAGTAAAACAAAAATATAACTTCAAAAATAGTGTAACAGTGTAAACAAGTATATTCTAGTAATAACTAACATCTTCAGCTTTAAAATAATTCCAGTAAAACTTAAATATAAGTTCAAAAATATTCACCCTAATCAAATCTGAGATTCATTCGTATGTTATTCGAAGTGGCTTTGAGTCAAATGTCAATATCGAGACTGAGCTTCTGAACTTCTATTCCAAGTTTGGAAGAATAGATAATGCATGTCATATATTTGATAGAATGCCTGAGAGATATGTTGTATTATAGACCGAGATGATTGGTTTGTGTACCAAGAATGAGTATAGTGTTGAAGCATTGAAACTCTTCAAACAGTTTCCCAGACTCCTTAAGTTGTCAGAAAAGTTTCAAAAGTTGTGAATCAAATAAAGTTCTGAAAACTAGTTGAATGAAAATTACAGGGATTTATTGAACCACCCAATATAATATTGAGTCACAAGTTTTAAGTAGATATCATTTAAGTTCTCAATATATTAAAAAAAAAAAACAAAAAACAAAAAAAAACAAAAAACAAAAAAAAAAACATGAAACTTCTTATACAAGCTGAGTGTAAGTGCAGAGCGATTTGCTGAAATTAACTTTCCATGAAGTGAATCTGGCCTAATGTACCCTAACATAAAAAGGGGCATGTATGTTGAAGATTGCCACACTGCTACCAAGCTAATTTCCAAAATTGTTGGACGAGAAATTATTGTGAGAGATGCCAACCGTTTCCATCATTTCAAGGATGGATTGCATTCTAGTGGGGATTACTGGTGATCGAAGTCAAAAAAATAAAAAAATAAAAAATACTACAATGCCATGCATATTACTGGAAAGGTCAATACAAATTCAAATTGGATGTTATTATGCATTTGCAAATGATGTAACATAGGCCTTATGACTAGCAAGGTCAATACCAATTAAAATCTAAGGCTATTCTGCATTTTCATATGATGCAACATAGGCCTTATATCACCATGGAGATCATGGTTTATTGCATCATCAATGTAAATAAGACATCTATTTGAAGAATAGGTACTTAATTATTAACAAAATGTTATTCTCGATAACGTCATGGCTTATTATGTGTGCCAATTTGCATACAATCTATTTTCTTTTTCCAAGGAGTGATGTTCTTCACAAGATATCTCCCTCTGGGTGTCATAACTTCAAGTTTGGTGTCATTGGTGCACACAAAAATAAGTTTGCACCAAAGTAAGTACATAGTGAGCTATTGATAGCAAGGATCTTCATATATGATACATGGAACTAACAAAGAGAGTTTTTCCAAGATTTTGATACTCAATGGAGACGTAGTGGGTGCATATTGTTCTACAACATTCCCATCTTTATCCGCCAGAAACTTAGTGAAGTTCCACTTTTTTCCATCACCAAAAAGCCCACCTTTTCTTGACTTCAAGAACTTGTAGAGAGGAGTTGCATTGCTACCATTAACTTCGACCTACACCACAAAATTGTTACTTAACACCAAGGATCCAATGAAGCAACTAGATGGGTTGGTTAAGTTTAAACTTTAAATGAATCCTCTAGCATAAAGAGAGAAGAAATCCAAGATGGTATAAAGATAGGAAGATGAAGACCTTGTCGAATATGGGAAACTCTGCTTTAAAGTGAGTGCAGGCCTCTTCTTCAATTTGAGCATTATCACCTAGTTCTTGTCCACCAAACTGATTGCATGGGAAAGCTAGTATTTCTAACCCTACAAACAGTTTCCCAGACTCCTTAAGTTGTCAGAAAAGTTTCGAAAGTTGTGAATCAAATAAAGTTCTGAAAACTGGTTGAATGAAAATCGCAGGGATTTATTGAACCACCCAACATAATATTGACTCTCAAGTTTTAAGTATATATATCATTTAAGTTCTCAATGTGTTCTCAATAAAAAAAATAAAAAAACATGCAACTTCTTATACATGCTTAGTGTAAGCGCAGAGTGATTTCGTGAAATTAACTTTCCATGAAGTGAATCTAGCCTAATGCACCCCAATATAAAAAGGGGCATGTATGTTCTTGTTAGGGGTACTATTACATGCCTTCGGGGTTTGCTCAATAACGCACTGGTTAACAAGATCTTAATTATTTTGAATATCAGTTTTTTTATTTCTATTGTATGTAGATTCAGAGTTGTCCTTATGTAACAAAAATAATAGGGTATTATTGAGTATCTAATAATTGCCTCTGGAGATTAATAATTAGAGTAATAGAGTGCACTAGATGAAAATAACTGGGTCGCCAAGAAAGCGACCTAAAATGTGGGCTACATAAACTAATCCATTGAGAAAAAATCCCTTATTATAAATTGGAGAGGCTAGGAAACTACTAAAAATAACACAGGCTAGGAATCAAACAATAAACACCAAGGATTTTCCCCTAGCCAGTGCTCTGCTCTATCACCAAGTTATATGGTATTTTCATGAGAGGCATCCTTACCTACTAGTTTAGTTAAATTTAACTTAATTTAAAATTAATTTTTAATAGAGACCAAAATTAAACCATTCGACTGGAACCCAAAGGAGTACACTACTTCTTAAGGCTTATAGTGACCAAGTGCTTAGGCAACTCCAGGCTTATAGTGACCAAGCGCTCAGGAAACTCCAAGCTTATAGTGACTGAGTGCTAAGGGAACTCCATGGATTACAAAGAAGCAAGAAATCTTGTCCTCAGATAAGAAATGCCCTTTTAGCCCAATAAAAGGATCATAACCATTAAAGAAAAGCCTAATAAAAGGAATAACATCCCC
This sequence comes from Pinus taeda, assembly GCA_000404065.3. NCBI lineage: Eukaryota > Viridiplantae > Streptophyta > Pinopsida > Pinales > Pinaceae > Pinus > Pinus taeda. Next base: position 175,454 of record APFE030737232.1, read on the forward strand.
ATCAAAATAAGGAAAATCGAATAAGAAATTTACATTCAAAGCTGGAAAATGTGCATGGTGGATATAAATCCAATGATATCCCTAAATATGTGACACCTCACAGACCAACCCTAGAGCCAGGATGTTGGTTAGGGTATCTCCTCCAAAATTAAAAGCAACAAAGAGAATAGGGGTGGACATAGGAACATAACCAAAAACCAGTCTATCGGTCAGGTTTCCGGTGATAGAGGACTCTACAACAACATTAAAACATATTGTTTAAACTAATGCAAAGACTTTTACAACACTTGAAACCCATGGATTCAAAGAACTCGAGCACATCTTCACATCTCCTGATAGACAATATGACCCTCGGAAAGCAACACGATATCATCGAAGAAGGTTCACTAAATTATATATTCTCCTAAATGTTTGAATAAATAAGTACCCAACTTTCTAAGGTAGCACTTTTGAAGGACAAAAACATCCTTGAAATTCACTAATGGACCATTTGGAAGGTAACTGTTCACTACAAGATCAGTAACTACTGTCAATGCTTTTCTTCAAAAAATAATGGAAATTTAATCAATCAATTAGATGAAAACTTGTTCCCATGTTGATTTTTCCCATATATTGCCAAGAAAATATTTTCTACAACATTTCTATTTAAGGGAAAAATATTCACAACCATTTATGTAAGAAAAATGGCTTTTGAAGGGAGCAAAAGGTGAACTTCGATCCTATGAGATGGACAATTGCACTAATAATCCAAATAGACAAACAATACAAAGCTCTCAAATAAGTTGAAATCAAATACCTTATTAGCACTTTCTAAATCATTATCGCCCTCGATCAATACACCTTGGGAAGAACATTTCCCCATTGCAACCATTACTGCAGTTGGAGTTGCAAGTCCCAGAGCACAAGGACAAGCAATGAAAAGCACTAATATTCCAAACTGCAATAACTAAGGTATCACATTTGAAGGACAAGAACATCCTTGAAATTTATTGATGGACCATTTGGAAGGTAATTGTTGACTACAAGATTAGTAACTACTATCAATTCTTTTTTTCAAAAAATAATGGAAATTTAATCAATCAATCAGATGAAAACATTTTACCTATTGTTCCCATATATTACTGAGTAAAAATTTTCTATAACAGTTCTATTCAAGGGAAAAATATTCACAACCTTTTATGATAAGAAAAATGGATTTTTGAAGGGGGACAAAAGGTGAACTTCGATCCTGTGAGATGGGAAATTGCACTAATAATCTCCTCCAAAAGTAAAGACAATAAATAGAATAGGGGTGGACATAGGAACATAACCAAAAACTAGTCTGTCAGTCAGTTTTTCGATAACAGAGGACTCTACGACAACATTACAACAATTTTGTAAACTAATGCAAATATTTTTAAGAGGCTTCAAATAAAAACTAGACCTAGAAAGTTATAAAAGTTTGACCTTCTTGGTATAAGATACAAACTCTTATTAACACCAAAATAAAAATACAGCCACAACAAAGAGTACTTTAAACATCGTCAGAATTAACAGATTCTAGAACAGTATAAGTTTGGATAATACCTTGATCCTTCTACTTTGCATACACTTCATTCAGCTCTGTATAAAATCTTATCTAATGGCACTTGGAAAACACACTTAAGAAAACCCACAAGAAGACTACATTAATAAAATATTATCTAATGGCACCTGGAAAACACACTTAAGAAAAGGTTTTGCTCAAGAAATTGCATAGCATTATTTAAATTAATAGAAACCATACTATTCAGAGTCTATTCGTGACAAAGACCCAATTGGATAAATAGATCCACATTCTGGTTTGGGGTTACACAAACGCTTGTGACTGGTAATGGCACCCAATTGAGGTAAATTGATTACATGTATTGTACCCCATCCATATTATATTTATCAATCAATGGAATAACCAATGCATGCAACTCTTCTCTATATTCCTCAATCAAGGAATTATAACCTTGTTTACTTGTTTATTGGGGCTAACGGGTGGGCTGAATAAATGAGTGAACTCGCAACTAACTTAACTATATACTGAACCCACACATATAGTATATGTTATTTTGGTTGTAAGGTGGGTGACCATCAGAACATGAAGCTCGAACAAACACCTCTCCCATATTCATTGACAACCAAGCAGCATACGGGCTCAGTTCGAATTTTACACCAATCATTTTAGACTTTTCTTCTGATTAGCATACAAGTCTCTTTGTACTTTGCTTGTGCCACTGCTGGAATTACTAAATCACCAATTCTAGAATTACTGAATCACCAACTGCTTGCTTCATAGACTGAACCAACAGAATGAACAATTCATAATCGACTTCTCGTATTGCTAGTGTTGGTGTCATTGTTGGTACAGGTAGTGGATAAGCTGGAACGGGAAAAGATGAAACTGGGACTGGCTACCATGCTACCTCTTCTGTATTTGGGGCTTTTATTGATATCATCCAATGTTGAGAAATTGTGTATCAGTTACTCAAATGCCTTCTTCCACCCGTGCTTGACTAACTACAAGTCAAAAACTGAGTCAGAATCACTAAAGAGAAACAAAACTCTAATGAGATGACGAGAAAAAACCCTAATACTTACCCAAAAGAACTATTTTGCCACCATGGTATTTATTCTTCTAAACAAGAACCAAAACTCTAATGAAATGCCGAGAAGAAACCCTAATGAAATACTACGCTAATAGGAATATGGTACTTACCCAACGGAACTGGTCACCATGGTATTTTTCTTCTTTATTGCAAGATGTCAATGGGCCAGTTCAAATGTATTCAGGAACCTAAAAAAATAGGGCCTACGTAGTTGAAGTCAAGATAATGCAAGGATAAGGCAATGGCAGATGGACAGTGAAAAATGCCAATGTTGCTACTGATATTTTTTTTTGAAGTAACCTGCGTACCAAGAACTACATAATAAGAACCCAGTATTGCTACAAATATTTTTTCAAAGTAACCTACATAACAAGAAGAATAAGAATCGATCAAGAACAGTGTATTGTCACTTTACTTACTTCCTGCAAGAAATCTGCCACGCCGTTTGATGCAGGATCATCGGCATTAGCCAGCAATGTGGAGGATTGTCCACATGTTGTGGCTAATCACAGTAAAATTCATTAACTGTTGGGTCGAATTTAGGGTTATTGAGAAGGATAAAACTCCCTAAATAGTTTGTTATTATTTATGTTTGTAATAAATAAAAGATTGTCTTATTTTAGAGATAGGGATAAGATTGGTTAGATAGGTGTAGCGAGAGTTATGGGATAGGATATTCTATTAAGATCTTTAGGGGAATAGGAAATTTCTGTTAGCAATATTAGGAGGACTGATAGATAGTCGTTTTGGAAGGGGAAGTCTATAGATAGATCTTGTTAGAGAGAGAGGAAAAGGCATTTTTTTTTAAGAGAGAATTAGTTAGGGTTGAGTGTGAAGTGTTGGTGGGTGAGGAGTTTTTGAGCGAAAGCTCAGATTTGAGTGTGAATATAGCTGTGTATCAAAATTCATAATTCTGGAATAATTTAGAAAATAAATGAAGTTCTATTTTATTTGGGTATTAGGAGCATAATGGTATTCTGCCCAAATCAAATGAAAATTGATGATATTGTGTGATAATGTCTGCGCAATTGATTTAAGAACTCGATCTATGTTTGTTTTGAAAATTGTATGCATTGTTATATACGAGCCTGTGTTATTCGATAATTGGCTTGTTTGGAAATTGCTTGGAATGATAATACAAACGTGGCATAGATTAAAGCTGCGAGCTGTAAAGGTTTTTAATACGGAAACTCGGCGCAAAGATACTTGGCAAATTCCTGAGTGGATTTAAAAACACATCTGATGTTTTGTATTGCAAATTGGATCCGATAACACTGTTGGATCTGATCGGAGAGGAGATTTTAATTATCACATTCAGTTAACAAAGGATGTGGACGCAAGGTTTATAAAATTGTTTTGAATTAGAGTCGGATTTGGTTGTAATCATCGCCTCGGCGTTGGAGTCGCAATTGACACTTGTAGTGGGCTGCAAATCGCGATTTATGAACGCCGATTAATATCATTTTCTGCCACAGATTGCTGATTGATATCATTTTTCTGCACAGATTGCTTATGATACTGTGGAAAAAGTATTGGGTTCATTGATTCATGTTTGATGGGTCAATGGTTCTAGTGTTGGCCTGAACGTCTGCTTTCACGACAAACGCTCTTTGAATTCGGGCTTTTCTGCTCTGACATTCCATTTCAAGAAAGGAGATTAAACTGTGATCGAATGTAACTACTTATTGGATAATTTGCCTGACCATGGCATTAGATATGAAACCAAATGTTGTAAGCTGAAAGGGCTGCAAAGTATGAATTCTCTGGTTCAGAATTAGAGAAATCAAATAATATTGAAGGTTTGACAAGTCGTTATGTGTCTGCAGGGTGATGAGTGATACCAAGAATTGTCAATCAAACTAATTGATTGTTGTTGTTAATTGAGTCTAGCAACCCAGCGTTAAGCGATGGCCCATTTGTCAGACGCTGCATGCAGAAGGTAACTTTTTTCTAAATCTGTTATCGATGTTGTTTTGTAAGCAGAGTTGAAACGTTGTGTAAAGAATTGACATCGATTGGTTGTTGTGAGGGTTGATATAATTGTTACAGCATCAAATTATTGCTGTGATATGTTGTGTGAAAGGTTTAATTGAAGCTAGGCGCATTTTGTTTTATTGTATGATGGGCGCATTGTGCAATTGAAGCCATACAGAGATGGTGATTGCAAATATATTTGGTTTGTTCAATCTACTAGATTTGAGCGTAAGAATCCTCATAAGATTCTGTTGGTAAGTGTATTCAACACAATTTATGAATACATTTAAGGGTTGATTATTTGCAATTTAAATTAAGGGGTGGTTCGATCATATTCGAAACTATTGTGATGAATTTGAATGGGTATAAGTTGTTTGATGTATTAATTTTAAAGTGGAGAAGAATGTGGTTCTGGGTATTGCAGGTTTAAGTCTGCGTCATTTTTGGTATCAGAGCCTGGCTCTGCTGAAATTGTATAATTTTGTTTTCTGAATGAAGTCTAGTATCAGATTGCAGCAGTGAGGAAATCCATTCAAAACACAGGTGACAGCATCAGCAAGAGTGAAGACTGCAGCAATATAAATCAAGAGAAGTTGTGAGAAAAAAGAACCAGATGCGTTCTTAAAAGCAGAAGTGGCAGTGAACCCGAAGAATCCAACAAGAGGTTGGATAGAGAAGACAATTGAAATGTTCTCGAAAGAGAGTGAGAGATTGCAGAAGCCTAGAGGGAGCAAACGTGTTGCTCAGGAGAAGATTCCAGATAAGGGATCGTGCTTACCAAAAGACTGAGTGAGGAGAGCTTAGTGAGGTAAGATTGTAGTAAGGAGGACTTACTGTTGCAAAGGCTTGTTGCAGAGGTGCGAGGAGCTCATGGAAAGAGACGAGTAGAAAATGACTACAGATAGTCATAACAGAAGTTCACAAGGAAGCCACAGCAGAAATGAAGATGCCAAAGCAAGTGGCATGAAGATGAGTCAAGAAGAGTTTGGCCGAGAGAAAGCTGAGACAGAATTCCAGATTGGAATATTGATGAAGATGCTGCAGAAAAGTGTTTGGACCATGAGGAAAAGAGTAAAGTGGCCAAGGCTATGAGAAAGGAGAAACCAACAAGTGAAGTCAGAGATAGTAGAGGAATTGAGAAAGATTGAGCAGATAATGAGTACTCAAGAGGAATCAGAGAAACTCAGAGAAGCAAAGGTAGAATTGGAAGTTTCCATTTGCAGACCAGAACAAGGTGAAATGTTGGGAGAAGAGGATAATGAGAGCTCAGCTGAAGATCTCATGGATTATTGGCAGAGTTCAAAACAATTCGAAGATATGCTGACAAAGGAAGCAGATGAGGCAATGAAGCCTTGTGATTTTGATTCTTATAGTTTGTGTATGTTTGCAGGATATGAAGAGGATGATGGACAGCTTGATGAAATTGTCACAACGAGGAATGAAGCTTTTGGGGTAAAGTATGATGAAGAATCCTTTTTAGAGGAAGAAGGCATTGATCATTTGCAACAGAATGAGTTCATAGATGAAATCCTGTTTGGTGTGAAACAGTCAGATGAGGTTGATATAGACCAGCAGTCTGAAGACAATTCCATAGTGGGACTACAAGAAGGTAAACCAATGAATTTATTTAATGGAATTGTTGAAAAGATGCTTACAATATGATAATGTGGAAGACAGGTCAACTCAGGAGGATTGTCAAGAAAAGAATGAAACTGAGAATGGAAATTGTGATGATCTGCTGGAGAGATTTTACAAGGAGATAGAATTCTTGGAAAGATTACTCGAGGAACCCAAAGGAGAAACGAAGCTTACAGAACCTGATGGAGGAAAAGGTGTGGAATACAACATTAATAAATATGATGCTAAAATCAGAGAAATTGAGCAGCGATTATTTGAAGGTGAGATGAAAGATCAAGAGCAACAAGGGAGTTATGTCCTCAGAGGCATGAAGGAGACAGAAATATTAACTCAGCAAGATGGAAGTAACCAGAAATTTGGAAGGAATGATCAGCTACATGAGAGTGAATTTGAGAAAGACATCAAATTGCAGAAATATGGAAGCTGGCAACAGAATGAAGAACCAGAAATTGGTCTGGCAGTACAAAGAAAAATAAGTGAAGACCGAAGATACAGATGGAGACTGAAGAAAAGGGTGAAATGGAAGCTATTGCAATGGAGGTTGAATGGCAAGCTGATAAACGAATTCAGGGAACTTGAACAAATTCATATTGATTTGATGTCACCGCAAGAAGGATCCGCTGAAATCCAAAAGAATTATGATGGAGGATTGGTGCTTAAAGCATCAAAAGAAAATGAAAGGTATTGTATTTTGAAAACTAAAGGTTATTGTGTGTTTGCAAGTCACATTAACTTGAAGAAAGACAAACAGTTATTGAAGATTGTTGAAGAAATGACTACTCATAGTCATATGCAGGATAAGGAGGGTGGCAAAAGAATTTTTGAATTCAAAGGATACATTGAGTCATTGAAGATCATTGATCTTGAAGCAAGCCAGAGTGAAGGAGGATTAAAGACAGCTATTGCGAACAATGCAGTCAGTAAAGATGGTGCAAAACTTTTGAGAAAACTTCCAGGGGAGATAGCAGATTTGTATAAGTCGAATCTTTTGATGAGGGAGCCAGCAAGGAATGAAGGATTGCAAATTAAAGTGAGCAAAACAGCAGCAAGGTATGTGAAAAGGACAGCAGCAGATAGTGAAGCATTGCAGCAAAAAGGCGGGAGACTTGAGGGACAAACAACAATAGTAACCAAAAACAGAATATCAAATCAAGTATGGGATCCAAGAGGACGCAACCCAGAAATGCATGATCAGGAGATCATGGTTAATTTAAACTTTGGGAGTCTGATGCAGGAGCATCGGCATTAGCCAGCAATGTGGAGGATTTTCCACATGTTGTGGCTAATCATAGTAAAATTCATTAACTGTTGGGTCAAATTTAGGGTTATTGAGAAGGATAAAACTCCCTAAATAGTTTGTTATTATTTATGTTTGTAATAAATAAAAGATTGTCTTATTTTAGAGATAGGGATAAGATTGGTTAGATAGGTGTAGCGAGAGTTATGGGATAGGATATTCTATTAAGATCTTTAGGGGAATAGGAAATTTTTGTTAGCAATATTAGGAGGACTGATAGATAGTCGTTTTGGAAGGGGAAGTCTATAGATAGATCTTGTTAGAGAGAGAGCAAAAGGCATTTTTTTTTTAAGAGAGAATTAGTTAGGGTTGAGTGTGAAGTGTTGGTGGGTGAGGAGTTTTTGAGCGAAAGCTCATATTTGAGTGTGAATATAGATGTGTATCAAAATTCATAATTCTGGAATAATTTAGAAAATAAATGAAGTTCTGTTTTATTTGGGTATTAGGAGCGTAATGGTATTCTTCCCAAATCAAATGAAAATTGATGATATTGTGTGATAATGTCTGCGCAATTGATTTAAGAACTCGATCTATGTTTGTTTTGAAAATTGTATGCATTGTTATATACGAGCCTGTGTTATTCGATAATTGGCTTGTTTGGAAATTGCTTGGAATGATAATACAAACGTGGCATAGATTAAAGCTGCGAGCTGTAAAGGTTTTTAATACGGAAACTTGGCGCAAAGATACTTGGTGAATTCCTGAGTGGATTTAAAAACACATATGATGTTTTGTATTGCAAATTGGATCCAATAACACCATTGGATCAGATCGGAGAGGAGATTTTAATTATCACATTCAGTTAACAAAGGGTGTGGACGCAAGGTTTATAAAATTGTTTTGAATTAGAGTCGGATCTGGTTGTAATCATCGCCTTAGCGTTGGAGTCGCAATTGACACTTGTAGTGGGCTGCAAATCGCGATTTATGAACGCCGATTAATATCATTTTCCGCCACAGAGTGCTGATTGATATCATTTTTCTGCACAGATTGCTTATGATACTGTGGAAAAAGTATTGGGTTCATTGATTCATGTTCGATGGGTCAATGGTTCTAGTGTTGGCCTGAACGTCTGCTTTCACGACAAACGCTCTTTGAATTCGGGATTTTCTGCTCTGACATTCCATTTCAAGAAAGTAGATTACACTGTGATCGAATGTAACTACTTATTGGATAATTTGCCTGACCATGGCATCAGATATGAAACCAAATGTTGTAAGCTGAAAGGGCTGTAAAGTACGAATTCTTTGGTTCAGAATTAGAGAAATCAAATAATACTGAAGGTTTGACTAGTCGTTATGTGTCTGCAGGGTGATGAGTGATACAAAGAATTGTCAATCAAACTAATTGATTGTTGTTGTTAATTGAGTCTAGCAACCCAGCGTTAAGCGATGGCCCATTTGTCAGACGCTGCGTGCAGAAGGTAACTTTGTTCTAAACCTGTTATCGATGTTGTTTTGTAAGCAGAGTTGAAACGTTGTGTAAAGAATTGACATCGATTGGTTGTTGTGAGGGTTGATATAATTGTTACAGCATCAAATTCTTGCTGTGATATGTTGCGTGAAAGGTTTAATTGAAGCTAGGCGCATTTTGTTTTATTGTATGATGGGCGCATTGTGGAATTGAAGCCATACAGAGATGGTGATTGCAAATATATTTGGTTTGTTCGATCTACTGGATCTAAGCGTAAAAATCCTCATAAGATTCTATTGGTAAGTGTATTCAACACAATTTATGAATACAGTTAAGGGTTGACTATTTGAAATTTAAATTAAGGGGTGGTTCGATCAGATTCGAAACTATTGTGATGAATTTGAATGGGTATAAGCTGTTTGATGTATTAATTTTAAAGTGGAGAAGAATGCAATTCTAGGTATTGCAGGTTTAAGTCTGCGTCACCCTTACAGTTAGGTCACTTGAAACCCATGGATTTACAGAAGTCGAGCACATCTTCACTGCCCCTGATAAACAATCTGGCCCTCAGAAATCAACATGATATCATCAAAGAGGTCATAACTAACTTAATATCAATCAAATCAATCGAATGGCTCAAAATATTTTAATCATCTAACACCTAAATCAAGGGCCCACAAATGTACACGTAACTTGAGAGGGGAATTGATTTCAGAGGGAAACACCTTACGGCATAAAAATTATAAAAACTAACTAAATCATAACTTTATTTTAAATAATACAAGAACTTAATATATAAGTTAAACATATATACATTTAAAAAAATATGGAATGAGATTCTTAACCATGGAAATTTACCTCCACTTTACGATAGAAATTCTTAATACGTAAATGGGATTTGTTACAACAGTATGGGCCAATACCATGGCCTATCAATACCACATACCTAAAAAACCATAACTCACTTCATTTGACACTTTTTCATATTTTAAAAAAAAAAAAAAAAAAAAAAAACACCAGAAAGAGCATTTGTATTAAATAATCCTGCCCTGTTCATGAACAATACATAAGGTATTACACAGTTAATTCATCAAAATTTTCCAATTGTTTTCTCCTTTCCAGTAAGAATACAGGATTTTCCTGAGGATAATATATCTGAGCAACAAAAAAAGAGGTTTTGTAGGTGAATACCTTACTAAACCCCCCCAACAAAACACAAAATTTACAACACATAATACTACTAGTGAATTTTTTAATAGACTTCATCCACCATTAGGGGTCTATAGAAAGTCTAATTTGGATATTAATCTATAATTCACCTATCTTCAATTTAAACACCTCATTAGCATACTTATGTGTTTCTCTATTGAAGTCTCTTAAGATATGGAAACTTTCTTTTGATGGGATTCTTCCACAAATTTCTTGATTCTTTTCATGATGTTTTCCATAGATTTCTCATTGGGAGGTAGCCTTTGGCCAAATTATACATAATTAGGAGAGAATCTCCCATAACTATAAGTATGTCCACTTGTGAGCCTTATTTTTAAACCCTCCAAGGTTGCAATTGCACTTTGAGACTCATGCCACTGTTAATGATAGAAGCTGACCAACAACCAAACCACACCACAGCAAAATACCCTTCTTATATAAATTACACCAACCTGTGTGAATGCTAGAGGATGCATGAATGACAACCCCCAAAAAATTGGTGCTTGCACACCCAGTTCAATGCTAGCGCCAACATTCATTGTTGAATTTAAATGTCACCCACCAATTCACGTGACTGTACCAAAGATAGAGGACCCTCCTCTAGTGGAAGGGCTTCGTTGTCAAGAATTCCTCCTCGGCTTAGCATTGGGTTGATAGGACCTCCTTTCTCTTACCACACCCAATCTTTGCCAGTCGGAACCAAGATTCCATCACTGATGTAAAACCCTCTTCTCACATCTACCCAAGCAACTGTCCAGCCAGGGTAAACATGCAACGAGAGGCCACTATGATATGATTCGACCTCCTAAGTCATGTTAAGGAAGTGGAATTGATGGAAACACATGATGCAGACATTAATCATAAGCTACATGACCCTTAGGTACCAATCCAATACTTTAGATAGCTTTCATTGGGGTCCCACAAGGATTTTGGACAATTTAAGGCTCATTCTCTCCCGTGCTATGGGCATGAAGGTGACTAGAAACCCAAAGTCGCTCTCACAGGCTTGCCTTCTAGTGACCAAAGCCCAAAACTGTAAGTGCTCTGCCATCAAAGCTGAGATTTGAGACACTTTTTCGAGACCAGAGCCCAAGTCACTGCCCAAAATTGAACCATCTCTTCAAATTATCAAAATGGCATGGAAATGACAGTACTAAAGAAAATACTTGTTCAAGACCTTGACTAGACCCCTACTAGACATGATAGGCATTTTGTCAAACATATTGTGAATATGTAATCTACAGATGTAAATAATAGTTTTGAGCATAGGGGTCTCATACTTGGCTTAGAATTGCTAAAAACCATTGATGCCTCAACACATCAACTACCATTCCATCCATTAGGTCATAGATACATTGATCATTCAATTACAAGTAAAAACATGATGAGATCCACAAATAGTTATTGTCATAAAACACATACATAACCAGCATAATAATAGCAGAAAATACTCATGAAAGTATAGTCATATAGACCACACATAATCGATCAAAATATTCATAGAAACACAAGGAGAAATAACCTTTCATTACTGATGCAAATTCCTAACCTAAGATGGGACTTCCACGTTCCACCCAACCATAGAATGGCTGAGCCAAATCTCTCTTCATCCATTCACCCTCGTGCCATATTCCAAGCATGAATGTGGGATCTCATAGAGCCCATCAATCAAAACTCAACCAAGGGTTCCAGAGGCCATCCACCTCAACCCATCAAACAGTCATTCTACCTCATGCTCGGACATCACAAAACCATCACCAGATCAGTCTCTGTCCCATCCATCCAGAGCTCCAGAGCGTTTTTCCAACCCGACTATGGGACTAGTAACTCAACCCACAACTTTTACCGGGCTCTAGAGAATTTGTCTAACCAAGACTACGAAACTAGTAACTCAACCCACTAAGGGCTCCAGAGCATTTGTCCACCCCAAGCTACAGGACTAGCAACTCAACCCAAGTTGTTCCAAGGCTCTAGAGCGTTTGTCCAACCAAGGCTACGAGACTAATAACTCAACCCAATCTAAGGAAACATGAGAACCAACCAAAACAAAACACGGAAATAAACCCATAATCATCACGGTTATCCAAGAAATGACAAGGCTAGGAAATCCACTATCAATCTTAGCCATCCTCCATGCCAATGACAGATCAAAACCAAAAATCCACATGCATATGTCATGCATGCCAAAACTAGTGAAGGAAACATGCATGCAACTTGGTACCTGCAACAAAATCTGATGTAGTTGTTGATTCTAATGCCCTCTTGCACTTTCTTGCTCTTCTTTTGCCTTCTTGCTCCAAGAATCCAAGTATGCCACACCCTCCAAGAGTGCTCCAAGAAAACTATAAATTTCCAAGAGTATGAGAGAGGGAATAATGAGAGAGAGCTCCAACACTGAACTGACAAAATGTTCCAATTAATCCTCAAAAGTCTTTTTATGAATGAGGCCTCTATTTTCTTCATTTTCCATTATTTTCCTTCATTTTTCCCCTCACATGCAACCTATGAACTTTCACATCCTTTTCCTCCCAATTTCCATTATTTTCATATATAAATGTGTCAAAAATGCCCTTTTTCCATTCCAAATCCTTATTCATTTCCTTTGTCGATTTCCTTAGCTATAACCAATCACAAGTGATCCCCATCATTAAGATTATGCTCAACATTCAACTTGGAATAAGTGTCTCATCATTTGTGGTTATTATTATGCCTTTATTTACTTTTATTACATGGAATTTTCACCATGCCTATTACAAAACCCTCCCCCTTGGGGGAACATTGTCCTTGGTGTTCAACAGCTCCTATCACCATAAAACTATTGTAAGCAAAATATATACTTCCGATGAAGCTTTATAACTTAGCTCGATGCAGTATTTACAATGGTCACCCTGATGAAAAGTAAACCAACAAAATGACATAATAACATGACATCATAACAACATACCGCATAATGGAGCTTTATAACACAGCTCATGGTAGTGTTTACATCTATATACATATGTACATAAGCCAACATCATCAAAACATACCAAAACATATACCAAAATCACACCAAAACATCAAGCTAAAATTGCTTTTCCTCAACCGACAAATAAGGAAGGATACATAGCCCGCATCTGATCTGCCATCTCCCATATAGCTTCATCGAGCCCAAAGTGTTTCCACTGCACCTTAACTTGCTCGATTGCTCGGTTCTAAATCATGAGCACCTTTTCCTGCAATATACATTGAGGCTTTAGCTGGAATTCTCCATTTAGTTCCACCTACAATATAGACCAGTCAATCACATGATCAACATCCTTAACATGCTTGTTAAGAAAAGATGCATGGAATACATCATGGACTTTCACTATCGAAGGCAATGCAAGTCGATAGGATACTAACCCAATCCTCCCAATGATACGGAAGGGTCCACAAAACTACAGTGCTAGCTTGGCACATGATCCAATCTGCAAGGAGCTCTTCTTTGGTTTGATGCACAAGTACACCTGTTCCTCAACCTGGAACTCCTTGAACAACATGTTCCTATCTGTATAAATATTTTGACCACCCTATGTTTCCTTTATATTCTTCTTGATCACCTGCATTTCCTATTCCATGCTTGCCAACATGTCTAATCTAAACAATACCCTGATAACCGGATCACTCCAGCTGATGGGAATGTTGCAACTTCATCCATGCAATGCCTCAAAATGATTTATCATCAATGATTCCTGATAACCATCATTGTACACGAACTCTACCAAGGGAAGATACTCTTCCCACTTTCATTGTTGATGCATTACATACATCCTCAACATGTCCTTAAATATCCTGTTGACACTCTCTATTTGTCCATCTATCTATGGATGATAAGTCGTACTGAAGGCCAACTCTGTGCTTGAACCTGCAAATAACTCCTTCCAAAGCTTGGAAGTGAACTTCACATCCCTGTCTGACACAATTTTCTTTGGAACACCATGTAACCTGACCACATCTCGAATGAATACATGTGCCACATCGCTAGCTGAGAATGTAGACTTAACCGGAATGAAATGTTCAACCTTCGTCAACCTGTCCATAATAACCATGATGAAAACATGTTGCCTCATAGTCTTTGGCAACCCTATGATGAAATCCACGGAAATGACCTCCCATTCCCATTCTAGAATCGCAATTGGGTTTAGCAGTCCACCTAAATGCTTACATTCTGCTTTCACTCGCTGACAATCAAAACATATAGCCACAAACTCTGCTACATCCCTCTTCAAATTCGGCCAATAATAAATTTCCTCACTCTTGTCAATGTCTTTTAATACCCTGGGTGACTCAAATAGGTTTCGCATGAAACTCCCTCAAGATCACCTTCTTGATCTCACTATTATTTGGCACATATATCCTGTCTCGGAACCTGTCTAATCCATCTATCGTAAGAAAATAATCCATGTATTGTGCACCTACACCTGCACTTGTACTATCACCTATACCTATACCATCACATGTACCTGTACCTATACCATCACTTGTACTTGTACCTATACTCTGTTGCAACTTGTGCACAATATTCATATATCTAACATAATGTTGATTTGCCCGCAAGATGTTATCCTGTAAATCTGTCCCATAGGATCTCATAGCTGCCAAGTGATGTACCTATATTCGCCTGCTAAGAGCATCGACCACTTTGTTCTCTTTAACTTTGATATATCGAATCTCAAAATCAAACTCACCGATCGTGGCCAACCATCTAGCCTGCCTGGTATTCAGATTCAGCCAGTCAAACAAATATCTCAATCCAATATGATCACTCAAAAGTACAAATCTCCTACCAAGAAGATAGTGTCTCCACATCTTCAATGCATGTATGATCAATGTTAACTCCAAATCATGTGTGGGATAGTTCTACTCGTGCCCATTTATTTTTCGGGACGCATAGCATACCACTTTTCAATCTTGTATAAGGACTCCACCAAGCCCTTTCTTGCAAGAATATGTGCATACCACAAACTCTTTGTTCAGATCTGCAATTCGTATTACCGGTGCATGTGTCAACAACTGCTTAAGTTGTTCAAAGCTAGTCTCGCACTCCTCTGTCCGTTCGAACTTCTTACCTTTCCTTTGCAATGATGTAATAGAATAAGCAATCTGCATGAAGTTCCTGATGAACCTCCTATAATAGCCTACCAAACCCATGAAAGATCTCACCTCATCAACACTCTTAGGAGCTACCCACTCCATGATGGCCCTTATTTTCTTTGGATCAACTGAAATGCCATCCTTGGAGACAATATTCCCCAAGTAGTGTACCTCAGTATTAATGAAACTACACTTGTTGAGCTTAGCATACAACTAATGCTCTCTCAACAACCTCAACATTGCTACTAAATGTTTGGCATGCTCTTCCTCGTTTTTAGAATACACTAATATATCATCAATGAACACAATAACAAACATATCCAAATATGGATGCAACACATTACTCATCAAACACATAAATGTGGTCGGAGCATTAGTTAAGCCATATGGAACAACAACAAACTCATAATTCCCATACCTGGTCTTAAACGCAATCTTGTAAATGTCCTCCTCTTTGATGCGTACCTGATGGTGTCCAGTTCTCAAGTCAATCTTTGAGAACATTGTTTCTCCATTCAGCCGATCAAACAATTCATCAATCCTCGGCAAAGGGTACATATTCTTGATAGTCACTTTTTTCAACTGCCTGTAGTCAATGCATAATCTGAGATTACCATCTTTCTTCTTCACAAACAATATCGGTGCACCCCATGGTGGAGTTCTCATTATGGAATTGAAAGTTCTTGTCCACCAAACTGATTGCATGGGAAAGTTAGTATTTCTAACCCTACAAACAGTTTCCCAGACTCCTTAAGTTGTCAAAAAAGTTTCGAAAGTTGTGAATCAAATAAAGTTCTGAAAACTGGTTGAATGAAAATTGCAGGGATTTATTGAACCACCCAACATAATATTGACTCTCAAGTTTTAACTATATATATCATTTAAGTTCTCAACATGTTCTCAATAAAAAAATAAAAAAGCATACAACTTCTTATACATGCTTAGTGTAAGTGCAGAGTGATTTGGTGAAATTAACTTTCGATGAAGTGAATCTAGCCTAATGCACCCCAATATAAAAAGGGTCATGTATGTTCTTGTTAGGGGTACTATTACATGCCTTCGGGGTTTGCTCAATAATGCACTGGTTAACAAGATCTTAATTATTTTGAATATCAATTTTTTTATTTCTATTGTATGTAGATTCAGAGTTGTCCTTATGTAACAAAAATAATAGGGTATTATTGAGTATCTAATAATTGCCTCTGGAGATTAATAATTAGAGTAATAGAGTGCACTAGATGAAAATAACTGGGTCGCCAAGAAAGCGACCTAAAATGTGGGCTACATAAACTAATCCATTGAGAAAAAATCCCTTATTCAAAATTGGAGAGGCTAGGAAACTACTAAAAATAACACAGGCTAGGAATCAAACAATAAACACCAAGGATTTTCCCCTAGCCGGTGCTCTGCTCTATCACCAAGTTATATGGTATTTTCATGAGAGGCAACCTTACCTACTAGTTTAGTAAAATTTAACTTAATTTAAAATTAATGTTTAATAGAGACCAAAATTAAACCATTCGACTGGAACCCAAACGAGTACACTACTTCTTAAGGCTTATAGTGACCAAGTGCTTAGGCAACTCCAGGCTTATAGTGACCAAGCGCTCAGGAAACTCCAAGCTTATAGTGACTGAGTGCTAAGGGAACTCCATGGATTACAAAGAAGCAAGAAATCTTGTCCTCAGATAAGAAATGCCCTTTTAGCCCAATAAAAGGATCATAACCATTAACGAAAAGCCTAATAAAAGGAATAACAACCCCATCAAAATAAGGAAAATCAAATAAGAAATTTACATTCAAAGCTGGAAAATGTGCATGGTGGATATAAATCCAATGATATCCCTTCATATGTGACACCTCACAGACCAACCCTAGAGCCAAGATGTTGGTTAGGGTATCTCCTCCAAAATTAAAAGCAACAAAGAGAATAGGGGTGGACATAGGAACATAACCAAAAACCAGTCTATCGGTCAGGTTTCCAGTGATAGAGGACTCTACGACAACATTAAAACATATTGTTTAAACTAATGCAAAGACTTTTACAACACTTGAAACCCATGGATTCAAAGAACTCGAGCACATCTTCACATCTCCTGATAGACAATCTGACCCTTGGAAAGCAACACGATATCA
This sequence comes from Pinus taeda, assembly GCA_000404065.3. Lineage (NCBI taxonomy): Eukaryota > Viridiplantae > Streptophyta > Pinopsida > Pinales > Pinaceae > Pinus > Pinus taeda. Next base: position 192,851 of record APFE030737232.1, read on the forward strand.
TCGAAGAAGGTTCACTAAATTATATATTCTCCTAAATGTTTGAATAAATAAGTACCCTACTTTCTAAGGTAGCACTTTTGAAGGACAAAAACATCCTTGAAATTCACTAATGGACCATTTGGAAGGTAACTGTTCACTACAAGATCAGTAACTACTATCAATGCTTTTCTTCAAAAAATAATGGAAATTTAATCAATCAATTAGATGAAAACTTGTTCCCATGTTGATTTTTCCCATATATTGCCAAGAAAATATTTTCTACAGCATTTCTATTTAAGGGAAAAATATTCAAAACCTTTTATGTAAGAAAAATGGCTTTTGAAGGGAGCAAAAGGTGAACTTTGATCCTATGAGATGGACAATTGCACTAATAATCCAAATAGACAAACAATACAAAGCTCTCAAATAAGTTGAAATCAAACACCTTATTAGAACTTTCTAAATCATTATCGCCCTCGATCAATACACCTTGGGAAGCACATTTCCCCATTGCAGTTGGAGTTGCAAGTCCCAGAGCACAAGGACAAGCAATGACAAGCACTAATATTCCAAACTGCAATAACTAAGGTATCACATTTGAAGGACAAGAACATCCTTGAAATTTATTGATGGACCATTTGGAAGGTAATTGTTGACTACAAGATTAGTAACTACTATCAATTCTTTTTTTCAAAAAATAATGGAAATTTAATCAATCAATCAGATGAAAACATTTTACCTATTGTTCCCATATATTACTGAGTAAAAAATTTCTATAACAGTTCTATTCAAGGGAAAAATACTCACAACCTTTTATGATAAGAAAAATGGATTTTTGAAGGGGGACAAAAGGTGAACTTCAATCCTGTGAGATGGGAAATTGCACTAATAATCTCCTCCAAAAGTAAAGACAATAAACAGAACAGGGGTGGACATAGGAACATAACCAAAAACTAGTCTATCAGTCAGGTTTTCGATAACAGAGGACTCTACAACAACATTACAACAATTTTGTAAACTAATGCAAAGATTTTTAAGAGGCTTCAAATAAAAACTAGACCTAGAAAGTTATAAAAGTTTGACCTTCTTGGTATAAGATACAGACTCTTATTAACACCAAAAATAAAAATACAGCCACAACAAAGAGTACTTTAAACATCGTCAGAACTAACAGATTCTAGAACAGTATAAGTTTGGATAATACCTTGATCCTTCTACTTTGCATACACTTCATTCAACTCTGTATAAAATCTTATCTAATGGCACTTGGAAAACACACTTAAGAAAACCCGCAAGAAGACTACATTAATAAAATATTATCTAATGGCAAGTGGAAAACACACTTAAGAAAAGGCTTTGCTCAAGAAATTGCATAGCGTTATTTAAAGTAATAGAAACCATACTATTCAGAGTCTATTCGCGACAAAGACCCAATTGAATAAATAGATCCACATTCCAATTTGGGGTTACACAAACGCTTGTGACTGGTAATGGCACCCAATTGAGGTAAATTGATTACATGTATTGTACCCCATCCATATTATATTTATCAATCAATGGAATAACCAATGCATGCACCTCTTCTCTATATGCCTCAATCAAGGAATTATAACCCTATTTACTTGTTTATTGGGGCTAACGGGTGGGCTGAATAAATGAGTGAAATCGCAACTAACTTAACTATATACTGAACCCACACATATAATATATGTTATTTTGGTTGTAAGGTGGGTGGCCATCAGAACATGAAGCTCGAACAAACACCTCTCCCATATTCACTGACAACCAAGCAGCATATGGGCTCAGTTCGAATTTTACACCAATCATTTCAGAATTTTCTTCTGATTAGCATACAAGTCTCTTTTTAATTTGCTTGTGCCACTTCTGGAATTACTAAATCACCAAGTCTAGAATTACGGAATCACCAACTGCTTGCTTCATAGACTGAACCAACAGAATGAACAATTCATAATCGACTTCTCGTATTGCTAGTGCTGGTGTCATTTTTGGTACAGGTAGTGGATAAGCTGGAACGGGAAAAGATAAAACTGGGACTGGCTACCATGCTACCTCTTCTGTATTTGGGGCTTTTATTGATATCATCCAATGTTGAGAAAATTGTGTATCAGTTACTCCAACGCCTTCTTCCACCCATGCCTGACTAACTACAAGTCAAAAACTGAGTCAGAATCACTAAAGAGAAACAAAACTCTAATGAGATGATGAGAAAAAACCCTAATACTTACCCAAAAGAACTATTTGGCCACCATGGTATTTATTCTTCTAAACAAGAACCAAAACTCTAATGAAATGCTGAGAAGAAACCCTAATGAAATACTACGCTAATAGGAATATGGTACTTACCCAATGGAACTGGTCACCATGGTATTTGTTCTTCTTTATTGCAAGATGTCAATGGGCCAGTTCAAATGTATTCAGGAACCTAAACAAACAGGGCCTACATAGTTGAAGTCAAGATAATGCAAGAATAAGGCAATGGCAGATGGACAGTGAAAAATGCCAATATTGCGTACCAAGAACTACATAATAAGAACCCAGTATTGCTACAAATATTTTTTCAAAGTAACCTACATAACAAGAATAATAAGAATCGATCAAGAACAGTGTATTGTCACTTTACTTACTTCTTGCAAGAAATCTGCCATGCCCTTACAGTTAGGTCACTTGAAACCCATGGATTTAGAGAAGTCAAGCACATCTTCACTGCCCTTATAAACAATCTAGCCCTCAGAAAGCAACATGATATCATCGAAGAGGTCATAACTAACTTAATATCGATCGAATCAATCGAATGGCTCAAAATATTTTAATCATCTAACACCTAAATCAAGGGCCCACAAATGTACACGTAACTTGAGAGGGGAGTTGATTTCAGAGGGAAACACCTTACGGCATAAAAATTATAAAAACTAACTAAATCATAACTTTATTTTAAATAATACAAAAACTTAATATATAAGTTAAACATATATACATTTAAAAAAATATGGAACGAGATTCTTAACCATGGAAATTTACCTCCACTTTACGATAGAAATTCTTAATATGTAAATGGGATTTGTTACAACAGTATGGGCCAATACCATGGCCTATCAATACCACATACCTAAAAAACCATAACTCACTTCATTTGACACTTTTTCATATTTGAAAAAAAAAAAAAAAACACCAAAAAGAGCATTTGTATTAAATAATCCTGCCCTGTTCACAGAAAATACATAAGGTATTACACAGTTAATTCATCAAAATTTTCCAATTATTTTCTCCTTTCCAGTAAGAATACAGTATTTTCCTGAGGATAATATATCTGAGCAACAAAAAAAGAGGTTTTGTAGGTGAAAACCTTACAAAACCCCCCCAACAAAACACAAAATTTACAACACATAATACTACTAGTGAATTTTTTAATAGACTTCATCCACCATTAAGGGTCTATAGAAAGTTTGATTTGGACATTAATCTATAATTCACCTATCTATAATCATAAGCTACAGGACCCTTAGGTACCAATCCAATACTTTAGATAGCTTGCATTGGGGTCCCACAAGGATTTTGGACAATTTAAGGCTCATTCTCTCCCGTGCTATGGGCATGACGGCGACCAGAAACCCAAAGTCGCTCTCACAGGCTTGCCTACTAGTGACCAGAGCCCAAAACTGTAAGTGCTATGCCATCAAAGCCGAGATTTGAGCCACTTTTTCGAGACCAGAGCCCAAGTCACTGCCCAAAATTGAACCATCTCTTCAAATTAGCAAAATGGCATGGAAATGACAGTACTAAAGCAAATACTTGTTCAAGACCTTGACTGGACCCCTACTAGACATGGTAAGCATTTTGTCAAACATATTGTGAATATGTAATCTACAGATGTAAATAATAGTTTTGAGCATAGGGGTCTCATACTTGGCTTAGAATTGCTAAAAACCATTGATGCCTCAACACATCAACTACCATTCCATCCATTAGGTCATAGATACATTGATCATTCAATTACAAGTAAAAACATGATGAGATCCACAAATAGTTATTGTCATAAAACACATACATAACCAGCATAATAGTAGCAGAAAATACTCATGAAAGTATAGTCATATAGACCACACATAATCCATCAAAATATTCATAGAAATACAAGGAGAAATAACGTTTCATTAATGATGCAAATTCCTAACCCAAGATGGGACTTCCAGGTTCCACCCAACCATAGAATGGCTGAGCCAAATCTCTCTTCAGCCATTCACCCTCGTGCCATATTCCAAGCATGAATGTGGGATCTCATAGAACCCATCGATCAAAACTCATCCAAGGGTTCCAGAGGTCATCCACCTCAACCCATCAAACAGTGATTCTACCTCATGCTCGGACATCACAAAACCATCACCAGATCAGTCTCTGTCCCATCCATCCAGAGCTCTAGAGCGTTTTTCCAACCCGGCTATGGGACTAGTAACTCAAACCACAACTTTTACCGGGCTCTAGAGAATTTGTCTAACCAAGACTATGAAACTAGTAACTCAACCCACTAAGGGCTCTAGAGCATTTGTCCAACCCAAGCTACAGGACTAGCAACTCAACCCAATTTGTTCCAAGGCTCTAGAGCGTTTGTCCAACCAAGGTTACGGGACTAATAACTCAACCCAATCTAAGGAAACATGAGAACCAACCAAAACAAAACACAGAAATAAACCCATAATCATCATGGTTATCCAAGAAATGACAAGGCTAGGAAATCCACTATCAATCTTAGCCATCCTCCATGCCAGTGAGAGATCACCACCAAAAATCCACATGCATATGTCATGCATGACAAAACTAGTGAAGGAAACATGCATGCAACTTGGTACCTGCAACAAAATCTGATGTAGTTGTTGATTTCGATGCCCTCTTGCACTTTCCTGCTCTTCCTTTGCCTTCTTGCTCCAAGAATCCAAGTATGCCACACCCTCTAAGAGTTCTCCAAGAAAACTATAAATTTCCAAGAGTGAGAGAGGGAATAATGAGAGAGAGCTCCAACACTGAACTGACAAAATGTTCCAATTAATCCTCAAAAGTCTTTTTATGAATGAGGCCTCTATTTTCTTCATTTGCCATTATTTTCCTTCATTTTCCCCTCACATGCAACCTATGACCTTTCACATCCTTTTCCTCCCAATTTCCATTATTTTCATATATAAATGTGTCAAAAATGCCCTTTTTCCCTTCCAAAGCCTTAGTCATTTCCTTTGTCGATTCCTTAGATATAACCAATCACAAGTGATCCCCATCATTCAGATTATGCTCAACATTCAACGTGGAATAAGTGTCTCATCATTTGTGGTTATTATTTTGCCTTTATTTACTTTTATTACATGGAATTTTCACCAGGCATGTTACAAAACCCTCCCCCTTGGGGGAACATTGTTCTTGATGTTCAAGAGCACCTATCACCATAAAACTATTGTAAGCAAAATATATACTTCCGATGAAGCTTTATAACTTAGCTTGATGTAGTATTTACAATGTTCACCCTGATCAAAAAGCAAACCAACAAAATGACATAATAACATGACATCATAACAACATACTGCATAATGGAGCTTTATAACACAGCTCATGGCAGTGTTTACATCTATATACATATGTACATAAGCCAACATCATCAAAACATATCGAAACATATACGAAAATCACACCAAAACATCAAGCTAAAATTGCTTTTCCTCAACCGACAAATAAGGAAGGATACATAGCCCACATCTGATCTACCATCTCCCATATAGCTTCATCGAGCCCAAAGTGTTTCCACCGCACCTTAACTTGCTCAATTGCTTGGTTCTAAATCATGAGCACCTTTTCCTGCAATATACATTGAGGCTTTAGCTGGAATTCTCCATTTAGTTCCACCTACAATATAGACCAGTCAATCACATGATCAACATCCTTAACATGCTTGTTAAGAAAAGATGCATGGAATACATCATGTAATTTCACTATCGAAGGCAATGCAAGTCGATAGGATACTAACCCAATCCTCCCAATGATATGGAAGGGTCCACAAAACTACAGTGCTAGCTTGGCACATGATCCAATCTGCAAGGAGCTCTTCTTTGGTTTGATGCAGAAGTACACCTGTTCCTCAACCTGGAACTCCTTGAACAACATGTTCCTATCTGTATAAATATTCTGACCACCCTGTGTTTCCTTTATATTCTTCTTGATCACCTGCATTTCCTATTCCATGCTTGCCAACATGTCTAATCTAATCAATACCCTGATAACTGGATCACTCCAGCTAATGGGAGTGTTGCAACTTCATCCATGCATTGCCTCAAAATGATTTATCCTCAATGATTCCTGATAACCATCATTTTACGCGAACTCTACCAAGGGAAGATACTCTTCCCACTTTCATTGTTGATGCATTACATACATCTTCAACATGTCCTTAAAGATCCTGTTGACACTCTCTATTTTTCCATCTATCTATGGATGATAAGTCGTACTGAAGGCCAACTATGTGCCCAAACCTGCAAATAACTCCTTCCAAAGCTTGGAAGTGAACTTCACATACCTGTCTGACACAATTTTCTTTGGAACACCATGTAACCTGACCACATCTCGAATGAATACATGTGCCACATCGCTAGCTGAGAATGTAGACTTAACCGGAATGAAATGTTCAACCTTCGTCAACCTCTCCATAATAACCATGATGAAAACATGTTGCCTCATAGTCTTTGGCAACCCTATGATGAAATCCATGGAAATGACCTCCCATTCTCATTCTAGAATCGCAATTGGCTTTAGTAGTCCACCTGAATGCTTACATTCTGCTTTCACTCGCTGACAATCAAAACATATAGCCACAAACTCTGCTACATCCCTCTTCAAATTCGGCCAATAATAAATTTCTTCACTCTTGTCAATGTCTTTTAATACCGTGGGTGACTCAAATAGGTTTCGCATGAAACTCCCTCAAGATCACCTTCTTGATCTCACTATTATTTGGCACATATATCCTGTCTCGAAACCTTTCTAATCCATCTATTGTAAGAAAATAATCCATATCCTGTGCACCTACACCTGCACTTGTACTATCACCTATACCTATACCATCACATGTACATGTACCTATACCATCACTTGTACTTGTACCTATACTCTATTGCAACCTATGCACAATATTCATATATCTAACATAATGTTGATCTGCCGCAAGATCTTATCCTGTAAATCTGTCCCATAGGATCTCATAGCTGCTAAGTGATGTACCTATATTCGCCTACTAAGAGCATCGACCACTTTATTCTATTTAACTTTGATATATCGAATCTCGAAATCAAACTCACCAATTGTGGCCAACCATCTAGCCTGCCTGGTATTTACATTCAGCCAGTCAAACAAATATCTCAATCCAATATGATCACTCAAAAGTACAAATCTCCTACCAAGAAGATAGTGTCTCCACATCTTCAATGCATGTATGATCGATGTTAACTCCAAATCATGTGTGGGATAGTTCTGCTCATGCCCATTTAGTTTTTGGGATGCATAGCATACCACTTTTCCATCTTGTATAAGGACTCCACCAAGCCCTTTCTTGCAAGAATATGTGCATACCACAAACTCTTTGTTCAGATCTGCAATTTGTATTATTGGTGCATGTGTCAACAACTGCTTAAGTTGTTCAAAGCTAGTCTCACACTCCTCTATCCATTCGTACTTCTTACCTTTCCTTTGCAATGATATAATAGAATAAGCAATCTGCATGAGGTTCCTGATGAACCTCCTATAATAGCCTACCAAACCCATGAAATATCTCACCTCATCAACACTCTTAGGAGCTACCCACTCCATGACGGCCCTTATTTTCTTCGGATCAACTGAAATGCCATCCTTGGAGACAATATTCCCCAAGTAGTGTACCTCAGTATTAATGAAACTACACTTGTTGAGCTTAGCATACAACTAATGCTCTCTCAACAACCTCAACATTGCTACTAAATGTTTGGCATGCTCTTCCTTGTTTTTAGAATATACCAATATATCATAAATGAACACAATAAAAAACATATCCAAATATGGATGCAACACATTATTCATCAAACACATAAATGTGGTTGGAGCATTAGCTAAGCCAAATAGAACAACAACAAACTCATAATTCCCATACCTGGTCTTAAACGCAATCTTGTAAATGTCCTCTTTGATGCGTACCTGATGGTGTCCAGTTCTCAAGTCAATATTTGAGAACATTGTTTCTCCATTCAGCCGATCAAACAATTCATCAATCCTCGGCAAAGGGTACATATTCTTGATAGTCACTTTTTTCAACTGCCTGTAGTCAATGCATAATCTGAGATTACCATCTTTCTTCTTCACAAACAATACCGGTGCACCCCATGGTGATACACTTCGCCTAATGTATCCCTTATCCAACATTTCCTTCAACTGTGGCTTTAACTCAACCAACTCAGGTGTGCTCATCCTGTAAGGTACTGTTGATGTTGATGTTGCCCCTAGCACTAACTCAATAGAAAATTCTACCTCCCTGTGAGGTGGAAACTCTGTAATGTCTTCAGGAAATACATCTTGAAACTGCTGCAAAACTGGGTATCCATTCAACACATCTGCATCCTCAACCTCCTTACCCTTATCACTAGAAATGTATACTGCAAATAACATACACCATAGTTGTCACCATCCTAACTGATGTGGCTTTCCTCTTACCCTGTAAGACTCTTGGCTCCCCATTGTCACCAACAAACTCAATAGATTTATCATAACAGTCTACCTTGGTTCTATGAAGATAAAACCAATCCATGGCCAACAACATATTGTTTGATCCCAACGGTAGTACATTTAGATATGTTGCAGTAGGCATACCATTCAATTCAAATGCACAAGCTTTACCCAATGATGAACTCGTTTATTTGTACCTATAGCCAACTGCACTAACCAAGACTTTGCATGAAATTCCTTACTCAAACCACACTTATCCACCAATTCATGATTAACATAGCTATAATTAGATCCAGGGTCAGTAAAAATAGAAATTACTTGATCACAAAGCTTACATCCATCTCAATGATAGATGCCTGATGCTCTGCATATTGGTTATCCAATGCTACATAGATACATGGAATACTGTAACCAACATCTCCAACAGTTTGTGCCTCCTGCACACTATATATCTTAGGCCTACCACTCTTGTACTGTGGACAATCCCTCCTACAATGATCTCCTCCACAAGTCCAACATTGCACAGGGTCCTTATTCTGCTCCTCGGATATGTGTCCATGTCCTCTATCTGAAGAGGGGAAGAGAACACCTGATTTATTTCAACATATATTGACATAAATTAATGTGTCTGTCCTTTGCCAAGCACTTCAGGGACTCGTGATCTCTTTCATCCAACTCCTCCAATGGTATCAAATCTTGTTTCACACTATGCAGTCCTTTAATTTTCCGATGAGCTAAGGTAGAAATATTGAAGTTTAGCTAGAGGACAAAGCCCTTGTGTTCCTCTCAATTCCAAACACTCCATCAAAGCCAACTGAGAGGCAGCAGAAGCACTAATTTTAGAGGCAACTGAGCATGGGAATGGGCCGAAGAGAATGAATACACATGGTGGAGCCAACTGAGAGGCAGCAGAAGCACTAATTTCGGAGGCAACCGAGCATGTGAATGGGTCGTATAGAATGGATACACATAAAATAATACGGAGATCAAATGGGTTTATGAAGCATTAAGATAGAAGAGAACCACAAAAACTAGTCGTGGAGGAAGGCTCTCACATAATCAAGCAGGGAAGGGAGATGTTTTCTCTGATACGGTGTTACGTACAAATAAAAGTAATATGAAAATTTGATAACTCCCGGGGATTTTATATAATGCTACAAAATACTACATAACCACAACACACCACAGATATATTTTACATTTTCTTAGTGAAGTTTAGTTTTCATATTTCAAGATGTTTCTTGGACTTTTCACAATTGTTGGCATTCTCTTGAGGATTTTTACTTTCTTCTCAAGTGAATGTGTCAAATACACATAACCCTAAAAGATTATGTTTCCAACCGAAGTCATTAACCTCAATCTAAAAGATAAAAATTACACACACATATATGTCTAGATGTGACGTCATCAATCACTTTTCCCAACAACGCATTAAGTATCCACCTAAAAATTTAGTCCAACATAAATCATTAAGCACTCAATCTAGAAGATCAAAATTAAATACACATATATGTCTAGATGTGTCGTCATCAATAACTTCTGCCAACAAAGCATTGAGTATCCACCTAAAAATTTCGTCCAACATAAGTCATTAACCCCGTCCAACAGAAATCATTAACCCCAATCTAGAAGATCAAAATTACACACATATATGTCTAGATGTGAAGTCATCAATCACTTTCCCCAACAAAGCTTTAAGTATCCACCTAAAAAATTTGTTACTTTAATTAACCCAGGATTGCATGCAACTTAAACCACGTCTTATGAAAATACATAAATTTCGTAGCTTATAAAGTTATGTCAATTTGATATATTATATGTGTATCAATTGGTTATAACAATACTAAATGTGTATTCTTTTATTTACTAGCGGAACCATGTAAAGTAATAAGCATCAAAGTTTTATACATCTTAATTGCTAAAATTTTAAACTAGCAATTGTCCCAGATGTTGCAAAGGAAACGTCTTAAGGCATAAATTTAATAAAAATCATGATAGACATATAGAAAGCATAAATTTAAGAAGAATCACAACATACATAAATTTAAGAAGAATTTTGACATATAAAAGATCACTAAATATTAAAAAAAAATTAAGAAGAATCATGACATATAGAAGGCATAAATTTAAGAAGAATCATGGCATATAATATATTGGCAACTTGAAAGGTCTACTTCCAGCAAACTATTTACCATATCACCTAGCTCTTGAGGCAATTTTTGAATTGTTTGCGGATTTGAAATTGACTTTTAAGCTAATTTAAGAAGAATCATGACATATAGAACGCATAAATTTAAGAAGAATCGTGCCATACAATATATTGGCAACTTGAAAGGTCACTTCCTACAAAATATTTACCATATCACCTAGCTCTTGAGGCAATTTTTTGAATTGTTTGTGGAAGTGAAATTGACTTTTAAGCTAAGCTCTTGAGGCAATTTTTTGAATTGTTTGTGGAATTGAAATTGACTTTTAAGCTAAGCTCTTATTGGGAAATTGAAATTGACATATAATCTAAGCTATTATTATGGAGCCCCAGGGGTTAGCTCAGTTGGTCAAAAACCGTGTCTCACCATCAGGAGGCCACAAGGTCGATTATGCCCAAAGCCCTTGGGGTTAGGTCTTACCAGTAGGCTGAGAGGCAATTAGCCCATATTTTTTTGTGGACATAGCGACCACTCACTGACCAGGGTGTGCGTAAACCACACTAAAAAGAACAAAAAAACAAAAAAAAACAAAAAATATTATTATGGAATTATCAATTGTGGAATTGAAATTGACATATAATCTAAGCTTTCATTATAGAATTGAAATTGAAATTAACATATAATCTAAGTTTTTATTATGGAATTGAAATTGACATGCAAGTAATAATCTAAGCTATAATTATGGAATTGTCGATTGTGACATTGACATATAATCTAAGTTCTCATTATGGAATTGAAATTGAAATTGACATGCAAGTAAAAATCTAAGCTATTATTATGGAATTATCAATTGTCGAATTGAAATTGACATATAATGTAAGTTTTCATTATGGAATTGAAATTGAAATTAACATATAATCTAAGTTTTTATTATGGAATTGAAATTGACATGCAAGTGGTTTTAAGTTGTTAGGTTTATTTTTAAAAATAAATATTTCAACAATAATTTCTATATTAGAATATTCATCTAAAAACCATAATAAATAAACATTATATAAGAAAATTATTTGTCAAAAAACAAAATAATAAATATTTCAAAAATAATTTCTATATTAGAAAATTCATCTAAATATCATAATAAATAAACATAATATTGATAAATCTATTTGTTAAAACACAAAATTTCAAAAATGTCAATGTAGGATAGATTTTGCAATTTTTAATAGAATATTGTAAAAATTTGCAGTTTTTTTGGGTGGAGTTTAGAAAGATTTATAATTTGATTATAAATTTAGAAAATTTTAATTTTAAGTTGTTGAATTTAATTTTAAATATAATTGTAGTGAGTATAATGATTGATAATATGTATCTAGTTATTGATATGTAGTATGGATGATTAAGATAAATGTCGTTAACTTCTCAACCTAGGTCCAATATTGTAGCAGTTTAAACAAGTATATTCTAGTAATAACTAACATTTTCAACTTTAAAATAATTCCAGTAAAACTTAAATATAAGTTCAAAAATATTCACCCTAGTCAAATATGAGCTATATTCTTGTAATAAGTAACATCTGTAGAATAATTCCAGTAAAACAAAAATACAACTTCAAAAATAGTGTAACAGTTTAGACAAGTATATTCTAGTAATAACTAACATCTTCAGCTTTAAAATAATTCCAGTAAAACTTAAATATAAGTTCAAAAATATCCACCCTAATCAAATCTGAGATTCATTCGTATGTTATTCGAAGTGGCTTTGAGTCAAATGTCATTATCGAGACTGAGCTTCTGAACTTCTATTCCAAGTTTGGAAGAATAGATAATGCATGTCATATATTTGATAGAATGCCTAAGAGATATGTTGTACTATGGACCAAGATGATTGGTTTGTGTACCAAGAATGAGTACAGTGTTGAAGCATTGAAACTCTTCAAACAGTTTCCCAGACTCCTTAAGTTGTCAGAAAAGTTCCGAAATTTGTGAATCAAATAAAGTTTTGAAAACTAGTTGAATGAAAATTACAGGGATTTATTGAACCACCCAATATAATATTGACTCTCAAGTTTTAAGTAGATATCATTTAAGTTCTCAATATATTAAAAAAACAAAAACAAAAAAACAAAAAAACAAAAAACAAAAAAAAAAAAAACATGAAACTTCTTATACAAGCTGAGTGTAAGTGCAGAGCGATTTGGTGAAATTGACTTTCCATGAAGTGAATCTAGCCTAATGTACCCTAACATAAAAATGGGCATGTATGTTGAAGATTGCCACACTGCTACCAAGCTAATTTCCAAAATTGTTGGACGATAAATTATTGTGAGAGATGCCAACGGTTTCCATAATTTCAAGGATGGATTGCATTCTAGTGGGGATTATTGGTGACCGAAGTCAAAAAAAATAAAAAAAATACTACAATTCCATGCATATTACTGGCAAGGTCAATACAAATTCAAGTTGGATGTTATTCTACATTTGCAGATGATGCAACATAGGCCTTATGACTAGCAAGTCAATACAAATTAAAATCTAAGGCTATTCTGCATTTTCATATGATGCAACATAGGCCTTATATCACTGTGGAGATCATGATTTATTGCATCATCAATGTAAATAAGACATCTTTTTGAAGAATAAGGTACTTAATTATTAACAACATGTTATTCTCGACAACGTCATGGCTTATTATGTGTGCCAATTTGCATACAATCTCTTTGCTTTTTCCAAGGAATGATGTTCTTCACAAGATATCTCCCTATGGGTGTCATTAGTTCAAGTTTGGTGTCATTGGTGCACACAAAAATAAGTTTGCACCAAAGTAAGTATATAGTGAGCTATTGATAGAAAGGATCTTAATATATGATACATGGAACTAACAAAGAGATTTTTTCCAAGATTTTGATACTCAATGGAGACGTAGTGGGTGCATATTGTTCTACAACATTCGCATCTTTATCCACGAGAAACTTAGTGAAGTTCAACTTTGTTCCATCACCAAAAAGCCCACCTTTGCTTGACTTCAAGAACTTGTAGAGAGGAGTTGTATTGCTACCATTAACTTCGACCTACATCACAAAATTGCTACTTAACACCAAGGATCCAATGAAGCAACTAGATGGGTTGGTTAAGTTTAAACTTTAAATGAATCCTCTAGCATAAAGAGAGAAGAAATCCAAGATGGTATAAAGATAGGAAGATGAAGACCTTGTCGAATATGGGAAACTCTGCTTTAAAGCGAGTGCAGGCCTCTTCTTCAATTTGAGCATTATCTCCAGGTTCTTGTCCACCAAACTGATTGCATGGGAAAGCTAGTATTTCTAACCCTACACACAGTTTCCCAGACTCCTTAATTTGTCAAAAAAGTTTCGAAAGTTGTGAATCAAATAAAGTTCTGAAAACTGGTTGAATGAAAATCGCAGGGATTTATTGAACCACCCAACATAATATTGACTCTCAAGTTTTAAGTATATATATCATTTAAGTTCTCAATATGTTCTCAATAAAAAAATAAAAAAACATGCAACTTCTTATACATGCTTACTGTAAGTGCAGAGTGATTTGGTGAAATTAACTTTCCATGAAGTGAATCTAGCCTAATGCACCCCAATATAAAAAGGGGCATGTATGTTCTTGTTAGGGGTACTATTACATGCCATTGGGGTTTGCTCAATAACGCACTGGATAACAAGATCTTAATTATTTTGAATATCAGTTTTTTTATTTCTATTGTATGTAGATTCAGAGTTGTCCTTATGTAACAAAAATAATAGGGTATTATTGAGTATCTAATAATTGCCTCTGGAGATTAATAATTAGAGTAATAGAGTGCACTAGATGAAAATAACTGGGTCGCCAAGAAAGCGACCTAAAATGTGGGCTACATAAACTAATCCATTGAGAAAAAATCCCTTATTCAAAATTGGAGAGGCTAGGAAACTACTAAAAATAACACAGGCTAGGAATCAAACAATGAACACCAAGGATTTTCCCCTAGCCGGTGCTCTTCTCTATCACCAAGTTATATGGTATTTTCATGACAGGCATCCTTACCTACTAGTTTAGTTAAATTTAACATAATTTAAAATTAATGTTTAATAGAGACCAAAATTAAACCATTCGACTGGAACCCAAAGGAGTACACTACTTCTTAAGGCTTATAGTGACCATGTCCTTAGGCAACTCCAAGCTTATAGTGACCAAGTGCTCAGGCAACTCCAAGCTTATAGTGACTGAGTGCTAAGGGAACTCCATGGATTACAGAGAAGCAAGAAATCTTGTCCTCAGATAAGAAATGCCCTTTTAGCCCAATAAAAGGATCATAACCATTAAAGAAAAGCCTAATAAAAGGATTAACATCCCCATCAAAATAAGGAAAATCAAATAAGAAATTTACATTCAAAGCTGGAAAATGTGCATGGTGGATATAAATCCAATGATATCCCTTCATATGTGACACCTCACAGACCAACCCCAGAGCCAGGATGTTGGTTAGGAGATCTCCTCCAAAATTAAAAGCAACAAAGAGAATAGGGGTGGACATAGGAACATAACCAAAAACCAGTCTATCGGTCAGGTTTCCGATGATAGAGGACTCTACGACAACATTAAAACATATTGTTTAAACTAATGCAAAGACTTTTACAACACTTGAAACCCATGGATTCAAAGAACTCGAGCACATCTTCACATCTCCTGATAGACAATCTGACCCTCGGAAAGCAACACGATATCATCGAAGAAGGTTCACTAAATTATATATTCTCCTAAATGTTTGAATAAATAAGTACCCTACTTTCTAAGGTAGCACTTTTGAAGGACAAAAACATCCTTGAAATTCACTAATGGACCATTTGGAAGGTCTGTTCAGTGCAAGATCAGTAACTACTGTCAATTCTTTTCTTCAAAAAATAATGGAAATTTAATCAATCAATTAGATGAAAACTTGTTCCCATGTTGATTTTTCCCATATATTGCCAAGAAAATATTTTCTACAGCATTTTTATTTAGGAGAAAAATATTCACAACCTTTTATGTAAGAAAAATGGCTTTTGAAGGGAGCAAAAGGTGAACTTCGATGCTATGAGATGGACAATTGCACTAATAATCCAAATAGACAAACAATACAAAGCTCTCAAATAAGTTGAAATCAAATACCTTATTAGCACTTTCTAAATCATTATCGCCCTCGATAAATACACCTTGGGAAGAACATTTCCCCATTGCAACCATTACTGCAGTTGGAGTTGCAATTCCCAGAGCACAAGGACAAGCAATGACAAGCACTAATATTCCAAACTGTAATAACTAAGGTATCACATTTGAAGGACAAGAACATCCTTGAAATTTATTGATGGACCATTTGGAAGGTAATTGTTGACTACAAGATTAGTAACTACTATTAATTCTTTTTTTCAAAAAATAATGGAAATTTAATCAATCAATCAGATGAAAACATTTTACCTATTGTTCCCATATATTACTGAGTAAAAATTTTCAATAACAGTTCTATTCAAGGGAAAAATACTCACAACCTTTTATGATAAGAAAAATGGATTTTTGAAGGGGGACAAAAGGTGAACTTCGATCCTGTGAGATGGGAAATTGCACTAATAATCTCCTCCAAAAGTAAAGACAATAAACAGAACAGGGGTGGACATAGGAACATAACCAAAAACTAGTCTGTCAGTCAGGTTTTCGATAACAGAGGACTCTACGACAACATTACAACAATTTTGTAAACTAATGCAAAGATTTTTAAGAGGCTTCAAATAAAAACTAGACCTAAAAAGTTATAAAAATTTGACCTTCTTGGTATAAGATACAGACTCGTATTAACACCAAAAATAAAAATACAGCCACAACAAAGAATACTTTAAACATCGTCAGAACTAACAGATTCTAGAACACTATAAGTTTGGATAATACCTTGATCCTTCCACTTTACATACACTTCATTCAGCTCTGTATAAAATCTTATCTAATGGCACTTGGAAAACACACTTAAGAAAACCCACAAGAAGACTACATTAATAAAATATTATCTAATGGTATCTAGAAAACACACTTAAGAAAAGGCTTTGCTCAAGAAATTGCATAGCATTATGTAAAGTAGTAGAAACCATACTATTCAGAGTCTATTCGCGACAAAGACCCAATTGGATAAATAGATCCACATTCCGGTTTGGGGTTACACAAACGCTTGTGACTGGTAATGGCACCCAATTGAGGTAAATTGATTACATGTATTGTACCCCATCCATATTATATTTATCAATCAATGGAATAACCAGTGCATGCACCTCTTCTCTATATTCCTCAATCAAGGAATTATAACCCTGTTTACTTGTTTATTGGGGCTAACGGGTGGGCTAAATAAATGAGTGATCTCGCAACTAACTTAACTATATACTGAACCCACACATATAATATATGTTATTTTGGTTGTAAGGTGGGTGGCCATCAGAACATGAAGCTCGAACAAACACCTCTCCCATATTCACTGACAACCAAGCAGCATACGGGCTCAGTTCGAATTTTACACCAATCATTTCAGACTTTTCTTCTGATTAGCATACAAGTCTCTTTGTACTTTGCTTGTGCCACTTCTGGAATTACTAAATCACCAATTCTAGAATTACCGAATCACCAACTACTTGCTTCATAGACTAAACCAACAGAATGAACAATTCATAATCGACTTCTCGTATTGCTAGTGTTGGTGTCATTGTTGGTACAGGTAGTGGATAAGCTGGAACGAGAAAAGCTGAAACTGGGACTGGCTACCATGCTACCTCTTCTGTATTTGGGGCTTTTATTGATATCATCCAATGTTGAGAAAATTGTGTATCAATTACTCCAACGCCTTCTTCCACCCGTGCCTGACTAACTACAAGTCAAAAACTGAGTCAGAATCACTAAAGAGAAACAAAACTCTAATGAGATGATGAGAAAAAACCCTAATACTTACCCAAAGAACTATGTTCACCACCATGGTATTTATTCTTCTAAACAAGAACCAAAACTCTAATGAAATGCAGAGAAGAAACCCTAATGAAATACTACGCTAATAGGAATATGGTACTTACCCAACGGAACTGGTCACCATGGTATTTGTTCTTCTTTATTGCAAGATGTCAATGGGCCAATTCAAATGTATTCGGGAACCTAAACAAATAGGGCCTACGAAGTTGAAGTCAAGATAATGCAAGGATAAGGAAATGGCAGCTAGACCTTCAAAAATGCCAACATTGCTACTGATCTTTTTTTTTTGAAGTAACCTGCATACCAAGAACTACATAATAAGAACCCAGTATTGCTACAAATCTTTTTTCAAAGTAACCTACATAACAAGAACAATAAGAATCGATCAAGAATAGTATATAGTCACTTTACTTACTTCCTGCAAGAAATCAGCCACGCCCTCACAGTTAGGTCACTTGAAACCCATGGATTTAGAGAAGTCGAGCACATCTTCACTGCCCTTGATAAACAATCTGGCCCTCAAAAAGCAACATGATATCATCGAAGAGGTCATAACTAACTTAATATCGATCGAATCAATCGAATGGTTCAAAATATTTTAATCATCTAACACCTAAATCAAGGGCCCACAAATGTACACGTAACTTGAGAGGGAAGTTGATTTCAGAGGGAAACACCTTACGGCATAAAAATTATAAAAACTAACTAAATCATAACTTTATTTTAAATAATACAAAAACCTAATATATAAGTTAAACATATATACATTTAAAAAAATATGGAATGAGATTCTTAACCATGGAAATTTACCTCCACTTTACAATAGAAATTCTTAATATGTAAATGGGATTTTTTACAACAGTATGGGCCAATACCATTGCCTATCAATACCACATACCTAAAAAACCATAACTCACTTCATTTGACACTTTTTCATATT
>APFE030737232.1:211772-248995 GCA_000404065.3 Pinus taeda
AAAAAAAAAAAAAAAAAAAAAAAAAAACCCACCAAAAAGAGCATTTGTATTAAATAATCCTGCCCTATTCACGGAAAATACATAAGGTATTACACAGTTAATTCATCAAAATTTTCCAATTGTTTTCTCCTTTCCAGTAATAATACATGATTTTCCTGAGGATAATATATCTGAGCAACAAAAAAAGAGGTTTTGTAGGTGAATACCTTACAAAACCCCCCTAACGAAACACAAAATTTACAACACATAATACTACTAGTGAATTTTTTAATAGACTTCATCCACCATTAGGGGTCTATAGAAAGTCTGATTTGGACATTAATCTATAATTCACCTATCTTCAATTTAAACACCTCATTAGAATACTCGTGTGTTTCTCTATTAAGTCTCTTAAGACATGGAAACTTGCTTTTAATGGGATTCTTCCACAAATTTCTTGATTCTTTTCATGATGTTTTCCATATATTTCTCATTGGGATGTACCCTTTGGCAAAATTATACATAATTAGGAGAGAATATCCCATAACTATAAGTATGTCCACTTGTGAGCCTTATTTTTAAACCCTCCAAGGTTGCAATTGCACTTTGAGACTCATGCCACTGTTAATGATAGAAGCTGACTAACAACCAAACCCCACCACAGCAAAATACCCTGCTTATATAAATTGCACCAACTTGTGTGAATGCTAGAGAATGCGTGAATGACAACCCCCAAAAAATCGGTGCTTCCACACCCAGTTCAACGCTAGCGCCAACATTCATTGTTGAATTTAAATGTCACCCACCAATTCACGTGACTGCACCAAAGATAGAGGACCCTCCTCTGTGGAAGGGCTTCATTGTCAAGAATTTCTCCTCAGCTTAGCATTGGGTTGATAGGACCTCCTTTCTCTTACCACACCCAATCTCTGCCAGTCGGAACCAAGATTCCATCACTGATGTAACACCCTCTTCTCACATCTACCCAAGCAACTGTCCAGCCAGGGTAAACATGCAACGAGAGGCCACTATGATATGATTCGACCTCCTAAGTCATGTTAAAGAAGTGGAACCGATGGAAACACACAATGCAGACATTAATCATAAGCTACAGGACGCTTAGGTACCAATCCAATACTTTAGATAGCTTGCATTGGGGTCCCACAAAGATTTTGGACAATTTAAGGCTCATTCTCTCCCGTGCTATGGGCATGACGGCGACCAGAAACCCAAAGTCGCTCTCACAGGCTTGCCTACTAGTGACCAAAGCCCAAAACTGTAAGTGCTATGCCATCAAAGCCGAGATTTGAGCCACTTTTTCGAGACCAGAGCCCAAGTCACTGCCCAAAATTGAACCATCTCTTCAAATTAGCAAAATGGCATGGAAACGACAGTACTAAAGCAAATACTTGTTCAAGACCTTGACTGGACCCCTACTAGACATGATAAGCATTTTGTCAAACATATTGTGAATATGTAATCTACAGATGTAAATAATAGTTTTGAGCATAGGGGTCTCATACTTGGCTTAGAATTGCTAAAAACCATTGATGCCTCAACACATCAACTACCATTCCATCCATTAGGTCATAGATACATTGATCATTCAATTACGAGTAAAAACATGATGAGATCCACAAATAGTTATTGTCATAAAACACATACATAACCAGCATAATAGTATCAGAAAATACTCATGAAAGTATAGTCATATAGACCACACATAATCCATCAAAATATTCATAGAAATACAAGGATAAATAACCTTTCATTAATGATGCAAATTCCTAATCCAAGATGGGACTTCCACGTTCCACCCAACCATAGAATGGCTGAGCCAAATCTCTCTTCATCCATTCACCCTCATGCCATATTCCAAGCATGAAAGTGGGATCTCATAGAACCCATCAATCAAAACTCATCCAAGGGTTCCAGAGGCAATCCACCTCAACCCATCAAACAATGATTCTACCTCATGCTCGGACATCACAAAACCATCACCAGATCAGTCTCTGTCCCATCCATCCAGAGCTCCAGAGCATTTTCCCAACCCGGCTATGGGACTAGTAACTCAACCCACAACTTTTACCGGGCTCTAGAGAATTTGTCTAACCAAGACTACGAAACTAGTAACTCAACCCACTAAGGGCTCCAGAGAATTTTTCCAACCCAAGCTACAGGACTAGCAACTCAACCCAAGTTGTTCCAAGGCTCTAGAGCGTTTGTCAAACCAAGGCTACGGGACTAATAACTCAACCCAATCTAAGGAAACATGAGAACCAACCAAAACAAAACACGGAAATAAACCCATAATCATCATGGTTATCCAAGAAATGACAAGGCTAAGAAATCCACTATCAATCTTAGCCATCCTCCATGCCAATGACAGATCACAAGCAAAAATCCACATGCATATGTCATGCATGTCAAAACTAGTGAAGGAAACATGCATGCAACTTGGTACCTGCAGCAAAATCTGATGTAGTTGTTGATTATGATGCCCTCTTACACTTTCCTGCTCTTCCTTTCCCTTCTTGCTCCAAGAATCCAAGTATGCCACACCCTCCAAGAGTGCTCCAAGAAAACTATAAATTTCCAAGAGTATGAGAGAGGGAATAATGAGAGAGAGCTCCAACACTGAACTGACAAAATGTTCCAATTAATCCTCAAAAGTCTTTTTATGAATGAGGCCTCTATTTTCTTCATTTTCCATTATTTTCCTTCATTTTTCCCCTCACATGCAACCTATGACCTTTCACCTCCTTTTCCTCCCAATTTCCATTATTTTCATATATAAATGTGTCAAAAATGCCCTTTTTCCATTCCAAAGCCTTAGTCATTTCCTTTGTCGATTTCCCTAGCTATAACCAATCACAAGTGATCCCCATCATTCAGATTATGCTCAACATTCAACTTGGAATAAGTGTCTCATCATTTGTGGTTATTATTTTGCCTTTATTTACTTTTATTACATGGAATTTTCACCAGGCCTGTTACAAAACCCTCCCCCTTGGGGGAACATTGTCCTTGGTGTTCAACAGCACCTATCACCATAAAACTATTGTAAGCAAAATATATACTTCCGATGAAGCTTTATAACTTAGCTCGATGTAGTATTTACAATGATCACCCTGATGAAAAGCAAACCAACAAAATGACATAATAACATGACATCATAACAACATACCGCATAATGGAGCTTTATAACATAGCTCATGGCAGTGTTTACATCTATATACATATGTACATAAGCCAACATCATCAAAACATATCGAAACATATACGAAAATCACACCAAAACATCAAGCTAAAATTGCTTTGCCTCAACCGACAAATAAGGAAGGATACATAGCCCGCATCTGATCCGCCATCTCCCATATAGCTTCATCGAGCCCAAAGTGTTTGCACTGCACCTTAACTTGCTCGATTTCTCGGTTCTTAATCATGAGCACCTTTTCCTGCAATATACATTGAGGCTTTAGCTGGAATTCTCCATTTAGTTCCACCTACAATATAGACCAGTCAATCACATAATCAACATCCTTAACATGCTTGTTAAGAAAAGATGCATGGAATACATCATGGACTTTCACTATCGAAGGTAATGCAAGTCGATAGGATACTAACCCAATCCTCCCAATGATATGGAAGGGTCCACAAAACTACAGTGCTAGCTTGGCACATGATCCAATCTGTAAGGAGCTCTTCTTTGGTTTGATGCACAAGTACACCTGTTACTCAACCTGGAACTCCTTGAACAACATGTTCCTATCTGTATAAATATTCTGACCACCCTGTGTTTCCTTTATATTCTTCTTGATCACCTGCATTTCCTATTCCATGCTTTCCAACATGTCTAATCTAATCAATACCCTCATAACCGAATCACTCCAGCCGATGAGAGTGTTGCAACTTCATCCATGCAATGCCTCAAAATGATTTATCCTCAATGATTCCTGATAACCATCATTGTATGCGAACTCTACCAAGGGGAGATACTCTTCCCACTTTCATTGTTGATGCATTACATACATCCTCAACATGTCCTTAAATATCTTGTTGACACTCCCTATTTGTCCATCTATCTATGGATGATAAGTCGTACTGAAGGCCAACTCTGTGCTCGAACCTGCAAATAACTCCTTCCAAAGCTTGGAAGTGAACTTCACATACCTGTCTGACACAATTTTCTTTGGAACACCATGTAACCTAACCACATCTCGAATGAATACATGTGCCACATCGCTAGCTGAGAATGTAGACTTAACCGGAATGAAATGTTCAACCTTCGTCAACCTGTCCATAATAACCATGATGAAATCATGTTGCCTCATAGTCTTTGGCAACCCTATGATGAAATCCATGGAAATGACCTCCCATTCCCATTCTAGAATCGCAATTGGCTTTAGCAGTCCACTTGAATGCTTACATTCTGCCTTCACTCACTGACAATCAAAACATATAGCCACAAACTCTGCTACATCCCTCTTCAAATTCGGCCAATAATAAATTTCTTCACTCTTGTCAATGTCTTTTAATACCCTGGGTGACTCAAATAGGTTTCGCATGAAACTCCCTCAAGATCACCTTCTTGATCTCACTATTATTTGGCACATATATCCTGTCTCGGAACCTGTCTAATCCATCTATCGTAAGAAAATAATCAATATCTTTTGCACCTACACCTGCACTTGTACTATCACATATACCTATACCATCACATGTACTTGTACCTATACCATCACTTGTACTTGTACCTATACTCTATTGCAACCTGTGCACAATATTCATATATCTAACATAATGTTGATCTGCCCGCAAGATCTTATCCTGTAAATCTGTCCCATATGATCTCATAGCTGCTAAGTGATGTACCTATATTCGCCTGCTAAGAGCATCGACCACTTTATTCTCTATAACTTTGATATATCGAATCTCAAATCATATTGTGTCATCTCTATCTAGTCTGTGACCACCGTGTGATCTACTACCATATGCCCCATTAGTTCTATCCTCATGCTCATGGATTATTTGAAGTGGTTCATGTCGCTGCAAATCTAACAAGCTCTAAAGTATGACTGCATTTACCTCTACTAGCTTTTCCTGGGCCTATATGATTCTATCATTATTTTCCTTACAACTCCTTATTTCTTCCTTCAATATTCTCAATGTAAATGCCAAATCGAAAGGGTTCCCAACACCATACTTCTCTTCGGATTCATAGGGAGAGACTTTGTAGTCAACCAACATACCTTAGTATAGCTCGGGGAGGATACCTTGTCTGCAAGATCAGAAAATCAACGTGATACATGTATAACATAATCATGACAACATATAGAAACATAAAACATAAGCATATGACCATGCAACCGTCATTCTAGATAGGGTCCAGTCATCAATGCATGACCTCATAAACAACACACACCACTACCTCATGCATAACAACCACCATCATTATGTCACTATACACTTGACTACATGCAAACATGAATTTGCATAAGTGATGCATAACCATCCACACATATGCATAAATACGTATGATCAAGCATGAATGAACAATACTTGAAATCAAACTAGCAAGAAGGATACATGCAACCAAGCATACAAAAATGTAACCAACAAGAAAGATTGCAATCAAAATACTACAATGATACATGTGAGTGACATAAATCGACATGTAATCAGTCATAAACTCATGATGTTGCATTCCACCACAACAACCTCAAGTACCACATGGCAACATCACTACAACCATGATCAACATCATGCAAATGCAACAAGCACATGGAATGCAAGTGTGAGAGACACACATGCAACTGGCATGCATGCACGGCCAACACATATCCCATCCAGCCTGAGGGGTGAACCTGGCTCTGATAACTCTATAACACCCTCCTCCCACATCTACCCAAGCAACTGGCTAGTTGGGGTAAACATGCGACGAGAGGCCAATATGATATGATTTGACCTCCTAAGTCATGTTAAGGAAGTGGAACTAACCGAAACACATCATACATACATTAATCATCAACTACAGGACCCTCAGGAACCAATCCAATACTTTAGACAACTTGCCTTGGGGTCCCACTAAGCTTTTGGACAATCTAAGGCTCATCCGCTCCCATGCTATAGGCATGAGGGCAACCAAAAACCCAAAGTCACTCTCATAGGCTTGCCTTCTAGCGACCAAAGGCCAAAATTGTTAGTGCTATGTCAGTGACTTCGAGATTTGAGCCACATTTTCAGGCCCAGAGCCCATCTCACTGCCCATATTTGAACCATCTCTTCAAATCAGTAAAATAGCATGGAAATTAAATCAAAACTTTGTTCAAGACCTTGACTAGACCCCTACTAGCGATGATAGGTATTTCATTAAATGTAACGTGAGTATGTAATCTACAGTTGTAAATAACAGTTCTAAGCATAGGGATCTCATGCTTAGCTGAGAATCACTAAGAACCATTGATACCTCAACACATCAACTGACATTCCATCCATTAGGTCATAGATACATTGATCATTCAATTACAAGTAAAAACATGATAAGAGCCACACATAGTTGTAGTCATAAAACACATACATAACCAACATAATAGCCTTATTACTCATAAAAGTACAGTCATATAAACCACATATAATCCATCAAAATTCTCATAGAAATACAAGGAGAAATAACCTTTCATTAATGATGCAAAATCCAAACCCGGGATGGGACTTCCACATTCCACCCAATGGTAGAATGGCTGAGCCAAATCTTTCTTCATCTATCCACCCATATGCCATATTCCAAGCATGAATGTGGGATCTCATAGAACACATCAATCAAAACTCATCCAGGGCTTCCAGAGGCCATCCACCTCAACCCATCAAACAATGATTCCACCTCACGATCGGACATCACAAACCATCACTAGATTGGTCTCTATCCCAACCATCTAGGGCTCCAGAGTGTTTGTCCAACCCGGCTACGGGACTAGTAATTCAACCCACAACTTTTACTGGGCTCCAGAGCATTTGTCGAACCAAGACTATGAAACTAGCAACTCAACCCACCAAGGGCTCCAGAGCGTTTGTCCAACGCAAGATACGGGACTAGTAACTCAACCCAAGTTGTTCCAGGGCTCCAGAGCGTTTGTCCAACCAAGGCTACGAGACTAATAACTCAACTCAAGCTAAGGAAACATGAGAACCAAGCAAAACACAACACGGAAATAAACCCACAATCATCATGGCTATCTAAGAAATAAAAAGGCTAAGCAGTCCACTATCAATCTCAGCCATCCTTCATGCCAATGACAAATCACAGCCAAAATTCCACATGCATATGCCATGCATGTCAAAACTAGTGAAGGAAACATGCATGCAACTCGATACCTGCAAGCAAATCTGATGTAGTTGTTGATCCCGATGCCCTCTTGTGCTTTCCTGCTCTTCCTTTGCCTTCTTGCTCCAAGAATCCAAGTATGCCACACCCTCCAAGAGTGCTCCAAGAAAACTATAAGTTTCCAAAAGTATGAGAGAGAGAATAATGAGAGAGAGCTCCAACACTGAACTGACAAAATATTACCAATTGATCCTCATAAGCCTTTTTATGAATGAAGCCTCTTTTTTCTTCATTTTCCATTATTTTCCTTCATTTTCCTCCTCACATTCAACCTGTGACCTTTCACCTCCTTTTTCTCCTAATTTCCATTATTTCCATAAATAAATGGCCAATAATGTCATTTTTCCTTTCCAAAACCTTAACCATTGCCTTTGCCAATTTCCTTGGCCATAACCAATCACAAGTGATCCCCATCACTAGGATTCTGCCCAACATTCAGCTTGGAATAAATGTCCCATCATCCGTGGTTATTATTTTTCCTTTATTTACTTTTATTACATGGAATTTTCACCAAGGTTGTTACAATCGAATTCCTCTCTTACAACTAGAGGCACCCTCCTCCCACCACTTCTCCAACACAAGACACAAAAACCACCTTATAGAGCATAGACCTGGGACATAATTGACCTAGAAATTCACCATGCCATAGACATACAAGACACCCTCCTCCCCCTACTTCTCCAACACCAGACAATAAAACTTCCTCACATAGTATAGACCATGGATGGAAATGACCCAATAATTCACCATGTTCAAGACAATCCATAGGGCTAGCGGCAAGGAGTTCAACTCCTTGACCTCAAGCTTGTAATATCCCACCACCTCCACCTCCCATACAAAAACACAAACCAACACCTCGGTATCCATATTATTAATAATCAAGTGAGTGAGTAATAGACATAAGCCCCTACCCCTCGTAACATGTGCACACCCCATTAGGGAATTTACAAAGAAACATTAGCCATCACATCATTGGACAAATAATAACCCCTTTACAAACTTAACTCTTAAAACACTATAACCTTATTATAAATTATTAATAAAAATAACACCAAATACCTCAAATGTATATTCTTTTGTTTGTTATATAAAATAAAAATAAATAAAAATAACAAACACTTCCTAATTGAACTTACTAATCATTTTATAATCTCAAAAAAAATAATTTAACAAACATTTTATAATTCCAAATATGTACAAGGAGGCACCAAACATCACATCATTGAACAAATAATAATCACTTTGCAAATTTGACTCTTAAGAAACTATAGCCCAATTATAAATTATTAATAAAAAAGGATAACAGACAATACCATAAATTTACATGAAATAAACAATCGTAATCTACTAGATAAAACTATTAAAAATACACGAAAACAACTATGGCTAGTATATCACAGGAATAAAATATAAACCAAAAAAATACAAAAATATAAGAAAAAATAAGGTACCTAACGTTATTGTTATGTCCCGGCAGTGATCTACAGTGGTCGTGATATATAGTGGTCATGTTTGGGCATGGAAATAAATTTATAAACGAAATATAATTTTAATTACCAAATAATTAAAATAAAATATTTGGAATTGTTTTTAGTGTGATTTTTTGGACATTTTGGTGCCAGAATTTGGTGGAAAAATTTGAAGTAAAATCTTGATTTCTGTTACCTAAACTAGTTTTTTGATTATATATGGATTCAGCACCCTGGAAAACCTCTAACTCTAAGATTATAATGTTTGAGGAAAAATTTATCAATGAAATTTTTTATATAAGTAAAAATATCAGATCAAATGATATCACATCATTTTATTATATTGATAGAAGAAATGTGTGTTGAAATAATTCCACTTTTAGGTTAAATATATTATAGTTTATTTTTATTTAAGTATTTAATAAAAATAAATTTATTTTAATTTTTGTTATTGAAAAAAGGTTTATTTTAAAAAATTGTTGAGGAATGGAAAAATATTTTTGAATAAATGAGAAAGAATTCAATGGTAATAAGCAAATAAATTGTAAGTAAATATGTTTTTGTATACGAAAATTATTCCATTAGCTAAGAATTAAACAAGAAACTATTTTGAATAAATGAGAAAGAATTCAATACCAATAAGCAAATAAATTGTAAGTAAATATGTTTTGTTTATGAAAATTATTTCATTAGGTAAAAATTAAACAAGTTATATAAATCCTCTAATTTCCAAAGGGCAACGTTAGTATGAAGAACAACTCTTAACAAAAGCAATGACATGTTCTTTGACCGTCACAAGGGTCACATGAGACTTTGGGATGAAAAGAATATTTTTGTGTTTTATTCTCACAATTATTTTCATAGATAATTTGGAAACTATTTTGGTTTTTTACACAAATATATTATATTAATAAATATGGTTAATTTAAATTAATATTATATCAACCACATTAATTATTATTAGATGTATAATAGAGATTTATACTAATATAAATGATATATGTTATATTTTTCAAATAAAATAAAATTTTATTATTAAATTATTTAAAAATAAAATCAAAATTTTAAATATATTATAAATATTAAAATTTATTTAAAAAAATCCCTATTTATAATTAAACTAATTATAATTTATTCCATTTTTCAGATCAATATAAAGAACCCTACAGTATGCACTTAAAAAAAAATGAGATATTAAAAACATGCTTATTTAACTTCCAAATTAACATAGTATTAGAATTCACTTAATTTCTAAATCACAACATAACCACACTAAACTTTTGATATCTCATTCATATATATATATATGAATTTCTAGAATTTTGTGTTTATTATTTGGGAAAACATAGTAAAATAATAAATACATCTAAATTTTTAATTGATGGTTTGTTTATTTTGTATCTTTTCCTCTAACATATTATATTAATTGTTTTATGTTTTTATTAAACTTATTATAACAAAAGTCACCTGGTGGCAATGGGCAAAAGAGCAAAGCAGTGGCCTTGCCACCATGTGGCTTTTGTTTATATTATGAAACTCTCATCTTTTAATACTCCCCAATAAAATGATCTCCTCATATTTTTTTTATGATTTCATGATTAAGATTAAACTAGAATTTGTATCAAGAGGTGAAAAGGGCACATTGATAATGTTTTTGGGTTTCTTTACCTTTCGAAAATATATACAATAACATTTTAAATAGAAGAGTTTGTAATGTCTCACTAGAGGTCGGGTATCGACTAGTCGAATAGGCTTGAAGATCGGGTATCTCTTCAAAGGTCCAATATGTTGAGGGGCTCGACTATGTGGGATGTAATTTTATAAAAAAGGTTTGTACGCAATCCATAACTTCTGAGATGCGAGGTAATATACTATTTCTCTACAGCCTTCGTTTCTATTTCTCTTTGTCCATGTGCTTTTGTGTCTCTGTCTTTCCTGACTGGATTTTAAACATCTCAACCCAAGATTTTGTTTCATCTCATACCCACCTATGGCCTCCATGTTAAGAGTTATATTGTTTATACTGGAAATCAAACTCCTTATTTCCTTTTTGCAACCACGATATCTGTGTTCTATTCACGTCTGGATGGAATCTACATCAGTACACTATTAATGATACCCATTGTTGTTCTAGCAGATAATTCTAATAAATGGGCAATTTCATAGCCCCCACACTAACAATGTCACCAATGATAACATTATTGTGAATGTTTTTAACAACCTTTTTTTATCTCCCTTCTGATGATTTGTTTGCATTTTTACAAGTTGTTTAATAGGGCCCATAGTTGTAGCCAAAGGTATCCCATGTAGTGTATAAGGTGGTTTCATACGATTCATTTGGTGGATTGCATGCATCATGATTGTTCTACATCTTATAGAGGAGTTGAGGAAATTGGATGAAAAATTGAATGCTAATGAGATCTTTCTTGAAAATAGGGTATGTTATCTAACTTGAACTATTAGATTTGTCTTCCTTTAGTTGTCATTCTAGGTTTTCAAGAGATATTTTAAAATTTATATCATGATTACCATACATCATGCTTGTGACTGCAGAACCTTAAACTAAATAATAACCAATGAGAAGAAAGTTGCATTGGCTGCGCAGTTTGCAACAGACGCTACACTTCGAAGGGTGTATGCTACTCAAAAATATAATGACATGTCGTTGATTGAAGCTATTCTTGCACCAGTGGAGGCAAAATTTAAACTTGCTTGTGAGAGGTGCTTCTTGCTTATGGAAAAACCCGTGATTTATCTTTTGTGCGGTAGTTACTCCCTTTAACTCGGGGATCATTATAGGAACCAGGTTTACCAGTAATTGTTTGTCAGTTCCTAAGTAAACCTTGTTCCCCACTGCTATACCTATGATATTTGTGGCTGGTAAGTAAGCTTAAATGTTTCCATTGACCCATTTAGCAGATAATTTTGGATCCTCCATGTTGCCAATGATTTCATTTCCCACTCCAACAATAAATTCTAGTTTGCAAATGCTTGCAGAACTGTTTCATTTACAACATAGAGTTTTATTCTATTGATATTGTTGGTTTGCAAAATGCCCACTACTAGTTCTCGTGGTGGCAAGTCATCTGCAACTTGTGTTGAGAAATATCAGGCAACATTTAGACTAGGTTCTTTAGCTCGATTTCCCTTACACTTTGACAAGTTCTTGTGATTATTATATTTGATATTTGTTATTATTATTATGTTCTTTTCATCATCAAGACAAATTCCAAACAAGAAGATCATAAAGACACCAAATATAAGCGTTGAGCTAGGGCAAAACCCTTATGAAGGGGAAAACCCGATCAAACTCTTCCACCAGTAGATTCAAATAAACTTGAGACAACCAGGACCTTGACTTAACAATAGGACCTCCTATGTCCATCAAATCAGCCTTCCAACTATCAAGACAAAGATAAAATTGTAGAGACAAACCAAATCAATGCAAACTGGCTTCAATTAGCATCTCATCCTACCTTCTATTGATTGCACCCTCGACCTTGTAGCCTTTGCTATTTTATCTCAAATATCACATATTTTTTGGTCCATTAAAGATTCCCCTCCTTGTCATATATTATATATATATATATATATATATATATTATATATATATAATATTATATATATATATATACATACATATATATATCTTCCTTATGTTATTGGTATATACTTCTTAGCACTCCTATTGATTGCAGATTGAAGTTACTTCATGATCGTGTTCTTCACAAGGTCGAATGTATCTTTTATATATAGCCTTTTGGAGGTCGAATCATTTTCTTGAGGTTGACTTGTAGGAGAGGGTAAGGCAACTTAATGGAGGAGGGACAAGCATTAGAGAAATTTTTAGGTCTAAAATGGGTCTCATAAGGAACATTATAAAATAATAGTGGAAATAATAAAATAAGATTAGATTACCTCATCAAGTTTTGGAAGTAAAGAAGAAAAACTACTTTTTCAACTCATATTTTAAATCTATCTCACTACGATTTTACTCATATTTCAAGCAGGAGCACTTGTTGGATGCGGAATTTAATTTTCATCCAAGGAGTATCCATGTTGCATACTTCTGATGGACCATAATACACGAAAAATGTGAAATACATAATAAAAAAATGTGTTTGCAATCATGTTATTTTCATGTATTTCACATTTTTCATGTAATAGGTGTTGAAAAGTGTAACTAGGTTTAGTCTTCATAATGACATGTAAATATGATTTTATGTAAGGAGATTTAAATAATAAAAATGAAATTATTTTATTGACTTTCTTCATGGGTTTCATGAGCAAGGATTTTGTTTTTGAGTCAAGACCCACTGAGAGTCTTTAGGATTTATTTGTAATCTAGTCATAAAATGTAAGATTCATTGTCATGTAAATGAAGTCACGTTACACTTTGTAAAAGGCCAATATTGTCTATGTAAAGAATACTCCAAGCAATTTTCACATAACCTCTTCAAGTCAGCCTACAAATGATGAAGAAGCTGCTAGATAAAGTCAGCCTAACTCCAACTGTCAATCCGACCTAAAGGTCAAGTGAAGAAGTGTATAAATGGCCCTCTTGGCCTCATTTGGACACACACAATTTGGACAAGAAACTCAAATTACATTGAGACAAGAAGAAGTAGGAAGAAAGGGAAGACGCAAAAGTGCGAAGAAGGAAGAGAACATAAGTGAGAAAAAGGGAGAGAAAGGACTCTTCTGGGTAATGTGAAGTTATGGTTTCTTCTGAGCCAGTGAAAGTAACTTTCTTCTAGGGCAACGAAGTATCTTCTGGGTAGTGTGAAGTTAGGGCAACAAATTTTCTTCTGGGGTAGTGAAGTATCTTCTGGGTAGTTACTTCTGGGGTAACAAATGAAAGACTCTTCTGGGTAATCAAAGTAGAGACTGTGTTTCTCTACAGAAGACCTAGAGACCGAGATTCTCTAGGGAAGTTGTGAAGGTGCAACAAAAAAGAATAGAGACAGAGTTTCTCTAGAAGGAGCCAAAAGGAAGAAGTTCTAGATTGAGAAGAAAGGTGAAGGAAGGAAGAGGCATATCATCAAGGTTGGTGACAAGGTTCTAGAGAGGATACTAGAGTCAAGGGTCTGTGTCAAGACCTTGTTACTTATCAATTGATGATCTAGAAGAAGAATTTTGATCGGGTTTTCCTCTGAAGAGGTGAAAGGTTTTGTCCCTGGCTATAGAATCCTACATATTATATCCCTCGTCTTTTATGCATTTTGGTAATTCTCTTGATGAAAGAATACATTAATAAGCTAACAAAGAAAATACTATAAAATAAGAAGTAAAAGTGCATCACAAGCAGTTATCAAGCAAAGAAATTGTTAACTTTGAATTCCCTACATTTCTCAACGTAGTACCAAAGCTTAGCAGATGAAGGCAAAAGGGGCAGTCAAAGTAAGTTGACACACAAGAATCAATATTCAAAGAAATCATAAAATAAAGTTGAAGGATGTCAACAAGTTCAAGGTCTACATCAAAGAAACCCTAGGTTGAAGGAAGCATGAAGAAAAACCAAAACCCTAGATGTACTTCAAATATCATCACATCATCAAAGGATCATGAATCAAGCTCTCTCTCATCAATCACTCAAGAAGAAGGTCCTCTATCGACATCTAGATAAAAGAAGAAGCAAGCAGAAATCTGATAAGTAAGTCTATGGCTATATCTGATAATATCATAAAGTCTTTTTGCAAGGAAAGGAATAAATTGGTTGGGGCTGTAAATTTCCTTGCATGGATGAAAAGGATTGACCTAAATCTTATTGAGAATGAGGTCATGGATCACATTAAGGGATTAATAACCCTACCTCCAAAATAATATACTCAAGTTCATGCTAGATACATGAAGGGAGAAGTGAGAGCCCAAAGGATTCTTATAGAATCTATAAAAGACTCTCTAATCCCATATATATCAAAATTGGAAACTACAAAAGCTATATATGACAAACTGGTAGAGTTTTTTTTGTAAGTACCGTAGGAGAAGTAATCTCCTTAAGGCAATAACTATTAAACTAAATATATCCAAGGAAGATGGAATAGCCTCATACTTTATGAGGATATCATAAATTCAAGATCAACTACAAGAAATAGGAGAAGTTATGTCTAATAGAGAGATGACCACAATGGTACTAAATGCACTACCGAAAGAATGGGGTAACTTCACTTCAAGTTTATATGGGAAGAAAGAGTCTACTACCCATTTCAAGATCTATGGTCACTCTGTAAGATCGAAGAAACTAGACTGAAGGTAAAGATTGACGTCATACCAAGTGAGCAGAATCAAACATATGCTACAATGACAAGAAGAAAGGAAAATTTGGAAAGTTTGGTCCTCCAAAGAAGAGGAAGAACATGGATAAGATAAGATGTTATGGATGTCATGAACTTGGACACTATAGAAGAGATTGTCCTGACTATGGAAAGGACAAGAGGAATACAGAAGAAGCACACATTACCGAGGAAGTGAAAGAACCCGAGTCAAAGAAGCCTAAGAATGAAGAAATAAAAGATCTCTACTATGACTAAGATGATATTTTTATAGAGAAGGTACTTTCCACTTGTAAATTATGGATAGGGTGAAGGTTAAATAAGATAGGATGCATCAGGTTAGAAAATAGTATAGAAGCATTTGAAGTAAGAGCTCAAGACATGGGAAGTAAAAGGTATGTCTGGTATAGATCCTATTGATTTCAAAGGATAGAAAGCTCTTAGGAAACATATTTAATACTTATAGAAGTAGAGTTCATCATTGACTGAGATCATCTAAGAAGAAAGCATCTATCGAGTAAGGATATGAAACATCCTCGAGTTTCACTGATAGAATTCTCATCAAAGGATTCATCAATGTAGAAAGGAATCAAAAGGTTTTCATCAAGAATTCCAACGTGTGGGATTCAAGGAATGATGGTATGATGACATAACAGGAAAGAAGGGCTGAAGAATAAAGTCTCTTCAAATGAATAAGTATGGATCACTGAAAGAAAGATGAGGTATGTATGCTGACATAGGATATTATAAAACTCATGTCATACAGTTGTAGATAATATGGATCATTATCTCCATATTGGGAAACGTGATCAAAAGAAGAAACGTTCTCCTCCTCTGAAAGATTGCAGCAAATCATAAGTCACTCTAGATGAAATCAACATAAAATTTTCTCACATGAATCATGAGGAAGATGACTACAATCAAGGAACTACGATTGAATGCTCCTGGGAATGAAATGTTTGTGAGATAGGAAAAGATCGTGATAATATGAGACGAAGGTAAAAGCAATTCAACATCAAATTCCAAGAAGATTTGACTAAAATCTCTTGGAAGGATGTGAAGGCTCTAATGGGAGTTAGAAAAAGATAAGACCCTTGACAAAGGATATCAGTAGGAGATATGTCAATCTGCATACAAGATGTTGATACTTACAAGACGATGTCATGGTGAAAGATCATCACAAAGGTAATTCTAATTTGAAATGATTGATTATGTTTAAACTAACATTTTGTTGGGCTTATGTAGAACAATCGAAGGGAAGGTCTGTGGATGACTTCCAAATAGGCCATATAAAAGGAAGTAATTTCCTTCTAAAAAATATGGGATAAAAATAGAATGACATGAAGCAAAGCCAGATGGAGAATATAATGGATCACTTTTTGATGAGTTGAGGACATGTCTGACTCATGAACAAAAGTGATGAATGATCTATGCCCTCTATAGAGAAGTTCCCAAAGAATGAAGACTCCTTAGAAAAGAACAAAATTCATGACATCAAAGGAAAGAGCTCTTCAAACAAACGATTGTTTCAGGAACTCCACATAAGGAGTTGCGATAGGTCCCAGGTTAAGCGGGATCCTGAGAAGAAGTTTCTTACTTGGAAGAAACTTGGAAATTCCTAAGTTGGAAGCTTAGGTACATTCCTCTATGATAGGAATGAGTACATTCCTTTAATGGATTAAAAGATCTTGGTATAAAAAGGAGTGATAGACATGTTGTTTTGATCTTCACTTAGGAAGATAGAATGGAGGATTGTGTAATCATTTGGCATCTGATGCTCTTAGGGGATGAGATAGGGCATCCCATAAAAGAGTAGTCGTTGAGGACTGATATTCTTTTGGGACTGGGGAGTCCAAGAAAATAATAGTCCTTATGGAGGATATCCATGGTGAACCCGAGTGGGGTATGTTCCTAGAGAGACAATGATGAGTATGTCTATAAATCATTGTTCTCTCCAACAATGTGCTATGATCTTGTGGATAGATAGACTTGTTAGTCAATGCCTTGCTATATATAACAATGTTGGTTGGTATGATGATATACAAATGAGTTACAAATCCGAATTATTCTTATGAGAGATTCTTCAAATTGAGAAAGTCTAAGTATCATTATGAATAACTCCCTACTTAGGAGGGAGCATTGAAAAGTGTAACTAGGTATGGTCTTCATAATGACATGTAAATATGATTTTATGTAATGAGATGTAAGTAAGAAAAATGAAATTATTTTATTGACTTGCTTCTTGGGTTTCATAAGCAAGGATTTTGTTTTTGAGTCAAGACTCCCATTGAAAGTCTTTAGGATTTATTTGCCATCTAGTCATAAGATGTAAGATTCATTGTGATGTAAATGAAGCCATGTTACACTTTGTAAAAGGTCAATATTGTCTATGTAAAGCATCCTCCAAGAACTTGTCACCTAACCTCTTCGTGTCGGCCTACAAATGATGAAGAAAGTGTTAGATAAAGTCATCCTAACTCCAGCTGTCAAGTCGACCTAAAGGTCAAACGACAAAGTGTATAAATATCCCTACTCAGCCTCATTTGGACACACACAATTCAAACAAGCAACTCGAACTACATTGAGACAAGAAGAAGTGCGAAGAAAGGGAAGAAGTAGAAGAGTGAATAAGGAAGAGAACAAAAGTGCGAAAAATGGAGACAAAGGATTCTTCTGGGTAATGCAAAGTTAGGGTTTCTTCTAGGACCATGGAAGTAATTTTCTTCTAGGACAACGAAGTATCTTCTAGGTAGTGCAAAGTTATGGCAGCATAGTTTCTTCTGGGGCAATGAAGCATCTTATGGGAAATAACTTCTGGGGCAGCAAAGGAAAGACTCTTATGGGTAATCAAAGTAGAGACCGAGTTTCTCTATAGAATACCTAAAGACCGAGATTCTCTAGGGAACTTGTGTGTTAGGTCCCTATACTACTAGTGTAACGCTTATTGTTATTAGTACAACCCCCTTATTATATTATTGTGCCCATGTAGTCACATATTGTTATTATTGTGCCCTTACATTATTATTGTTATGTCGGCTCTAATTATATTATGACCCCTTAGACTCCTATATAGAAAGGAGCTCTTGTCATTTGTATCATCCAAGAATTGTTCATTTGTGTAATGTAAAGGAGGTTGCCCCCTCAAAGAGGCTTATTTCTAAGGCATTCATCTATATTTCTATATTTTTGTGAGTTGGTTTCATAACATTTGGTATTAGAGCTTTGGATTCAAAGGTTTCGCTACTCCAAACAGGTCATCGTGCCATTTTCACTATAACTTTTTTTCTGTGACGTTTCAAAAGCTAAAAAAAAAACCATTTGGGATGAAATAGTTTTGAACTTCGGATCCATATTTCAGAGTGTTTCTCACTATATTTATAGATATATGATCTGAGGAAGTTGACGTTTTTGTTGACTCCCGAATTACATTCCAAACAGGTGACCTGGGGAAAATCGTCATAACAGTTGTTTTGAGCATCAGATTGAAATATCATAAAAAGTTTCAGAAAGAGGATGGCCTCTAGTTTTCTTTGTATCAGTTTTAGGTACTAAGGTAGAAACAGTGATACGTGGCACTTCATACAAGTTTGCTCTTCTAAAAAGGTATATAATGAGGTCATCTTGCGAGATTGTGCATAACTCTTTCTTGGAGAATCCAAATTCGATCAGACTAGTGGCATTAGAAAGAGGACATAGAGAGATACTGCAAAAAGAAATTTCAGAACTTGGAGATATGAAATTACAAAGTTACGGTTATTTCAAGATCGAGCTCCTAAAATCAAGAAAAGACGATATGAGGAAGTTTGATGGCAAGGATCCGGTAAATTGGATACTACAGATGGAGCAATATTTTGATCTACATGATGTAGAACTAGATCAATTTTTATGGTATAAAGGGATTTTTTCTCATAAACAACTTGTTACGTGGTCAATTTTCATGGAGGAAATGATAGCACATTATGAGGTTACAAAGAGCAACACCTTCTTTAGAGCAACACCACAACAATTGGAAGAAAAAAGAGCAAAAGGGTTTTGTTACAAAGTTGAAAGCAAAATTATGGCAACAAGGAAGTCTACCCCTCACAACTATAAAGATGGAAGTGTTGTTTCTCTTAGCCTTCCACAACTTACAAGGGTTACACCACAACAATTGGAAGAAAAAAGAGAAAAAGGGCTTTGTTACAATTGTGATAACAAATACATTAAAGGTCATAAGTGTGCTGAGAAGAAATTATTTTACATTGATTATGGAGAGGAGGAAGAAAAGGATCAAGAAAGGTCAAAAGAAGAGTATATACACCAGAAACCAACCCCAAAGGAAGAAGAAATGAATCCGACCATATCTTGTAAAGCATTGGAAAGAATTACGACTGCTAAAACTCTCAAGATAGAAGGACATATCAAGAAGAAAAAGGTTCAAGAAGTGAAAGATCGCATCGAGAAAAAAGAAATGAATCCAACCATATCTTGTAATGCATTGGACGGAATTACCACTCCTAAAACTATCAATATAGAAGGACATATCAAGAAGAAAAATGTTCAAGAATTGAAAGATCACATTGAGTCTCAAGAAATCAATCCGACCATATCTTGTAATGTATTGGAAGAAATTACCACTCCTCAAACTATCAAGATAGAAGGACATATCAAGAAGAAAAGGGTAGCAGTGTTGATTGATTCAGGCAATACCCATAATTTTATTGATTGTAAGATAGCCAAGGAATTGAATTGCTTCCTGTATCCAGCACCAAAGTGTCAAGTGATGGTTGCAAGTGGAGGAACCATAAATTTCTCTAAAAAGTGCCATAGTATCAAGCTATCCATGGGAGAATATGTACTGAATAGCCCAATGCTTTCCATTTGTTGATGTTTTATTAGGAGTCCAATGGCTACAATCTTTGGGTATGATAGCTTTTAATTTTCAAGAAATCTTCTTGAAACTTTTTTGGGAAGGAAAGGAAGTTGAATTGAGGGGTATGGAAGGAAAACTTGGAAAGATAATCAACTCTAATAGCATGACAAAACTTATAAATAAAGAACAACGGGGTGTAATTGCACAATTATGTTCACTAGAGGATCCCACATTGAAATCATGTAATTCTCCAGATCTCCAAAACGTTTTGGACAATCATTCCAAGGTATTCGAGACTCCCAAAGGCCTCCCACCTATTCGTGATCATGATCATGCTATTCATTTGATTCCACGAAGTGTTCCTCCAAACATTAGGCCTTACATATATACATATGCCCAAAGGAGTGGGAACTCATTCAAAAGTTGCATAAGATCCCCATTCAAACAATATTGCAAGAACTTGACAAGAAAGGAAAAATCATATTGGAACTTGAAGAAGTCATAGAACCAAGAAATCGAAAGCTATGAAATAGATCAATTTCAGAGTATCTCATCAAGTGGAAGAACTTACCCGCTGAAGATTCCACATGGGAGGACAAGAATTTATACAGAAGCATCGAGAACTACTCAAGCGTTGAGGACAACACTTTTTGAAGGAGAGGGGCATGTTAGGTTCCTATACTACTATTGTAACCCCTTATTGTTATTTAGTTACAACCCCTTATTATATTGTTGTGACCATGTAGTCCCATATTGTTATTATTGCGCCCTTTACATTATTATTGTTATGTGCGTCTCTGATTATATTATGACCCTTTAGACTCCTATATATAGAAAGGAGTGTTCTTGTCCATTGTATCATTTCTAAGAATTGATTCATTTGTGTAATGTAAAGGAGGTTGCCCCCTCAAAGAGGCTTATTTCTAAGGCATTGATCTATCTTTTCTATCTTTTTGTGAGTTGGTTTCATAACACTTTGATTATCACATAAGATTTTTGTCGCTTCCATCCTCTTCCTGAATAGATTTACAAGCAGTTTCCTGAGCCATATAGCTTCATGTGTTGTTGTGTTAGCTGCCATATACTCAGCTTCAACTGAGCTCAGTGCTACAAACTTCTGCTTCTTACTGCACTAGGAGGTCATCCTAGATCCAGTACCGAAGCAATAACCAATGGTACTTTTCCTGTCTACTAAACTTCTTGCCCAATTTGCATCAGTGAGTTCACTCAATTTGATATCATCACCCTTAGTGTATCTTAATCCAAAATTCATTGTTCCCCACAGATACCTGAGAATGTGCTTTGTTGCTGCCTAGTGCACCCTTTTTGGTTCCACCATGAACTGACTACAGGTGTTGTCTGCATAACATATGTTTGACCTAGTGTTGACTGGATGCATAAGCGACCGAATGAGTTGTCTGTATAAGGTGGGGTCCACTTCCTTGTCTCTGCATGCATCTATTTTCTTCCAATTGGTAATCATAGGCATAGCCCTAGATCGAAAATCCTGCATTCTGAATCTTTTCAGAATTCCTGACGCATATCTACCTTGGCCGAGGAAGATCTCACCATCTTGCTACCAAACTTCCAATTCTAGAAAATAGTGCATTAGCCCCAAATCTTTCATGTCGAATTTGTTGATTTTTGGTAGCATCAGATGTGCTCTATCCATGAAAATTACTGGAGAGGCTAAGGCACATGAGATCTCCAAGACCTAGAAATCGTTTGGGGAAATTCCACCCGGATGGAGAGATATTAAAATAATTGATATTTTTAACGAGACCCTAAGTCTACACTTAAAGAAAATTAAAATATTAATGTGTATTAATATAATATGGGTGAGAAAGTTCTAAATAACGAGGATCAAGCCAAATCTAATCTTAGCCGTTGATTAGGGACTTAATCTCGTTCGTTGAATTGCCAACAGGAAAAGTATAAGAGGAGGCTTGAGGGTCAGTTGGAGACACACCAAGTTGATCAGTCAATTCAATTTTTTGGGGCTGGGCTTGCTAAGAAGTCGAGTTAGTGATCTGTTGCAACGAGGGGCAGTTTGACAGGATGCCAAGAATACATTTCAGAGAGGCAGAGATAGTGTCAGAGAGAGCGCAGAGGCAGTTTGGGCTGACGCTGAGGTTTGGAGGGCCAGCGCTAAGGACGCAGGAGGCCGAGAAGCTGACGCAAAGGCTAGTAGAGTTGATGTTGGGCAGAAAGAGCTACGTTGTGGTGCTTTTCCTTAGTAGAGTTCCCACCAAGAAGTCCATTTTCTTATTGCTTGAGCAGCAACAGTAAGAAAGAGAGAGGAGCAGTTCAACATTTTCGTGGCAGAGATGGCAACCAGTGGAGTGAGAGATTAGGACAGGTTGGATGGAGCATCCAACTATGTGATTTGGAAGGCCAGGATGTCGTGCCTTTTAGATGAGCATTTTATCAAGGTCTATGTCGATAGTGTGGTCGCTGAGCCTATGGATCTAGATTAGCTGAAAAAGTACAAGGGAGAAATAGCGAAGGCCAAGAGGATGATCCTTGATGGAGTAAAGGGTCAAGTCTGTCACATCGCTAGCATAGGGACTGCTAAGGAGATGTGGGATGCCTTCGCAACGTATCAAGGATCTTCCGAGCAGCGAAAGATGTACTTAGAGCAAAAACTGAGATATGCACAGATGCAGAAGGGGGAGTGCGTAGATCCATTGTTCACAAAGCTTCAGGAGACCCGGGACGAGTTAGCAGCTGTGGGGTCTACACCTCAAGGTTTCGAGATGGTGAGACTGGCCCTATGCTTAGTCTCAAAAGAGTGGCAAGCCTTTGTCTAGAGCATCCTGGGCAAGGCAGCGTTGCCAAACTGGGATATGGGTCGAAGCCTAAGGAGGAAGAGAATGCAGCGCTTGCATCCAAGGGGCAGCAAGAGTAGCGGAGGTTGAAGAAGAACGTCTCGAAGATCAAATGGTTCAGGTGTGATGAAATGGGTCACTATGTAACACAGTGTCCTCTTAGGAAGAAGGACAAAGATGAGAAGCACAATCCAAAGGCTGCACACGCAAAGATCGAGGAGGAGGAGTTTGCCATGACAATCGAGATACCTCGAGGAGGCAGGTGTGCTGATTTAGAGTTGTAGTTCGAAAGAGCTATAGATGGGCAGGATCCTTGACGAGCCCACCCCTCGGATCAATTCCTTGCTATGGGAGCCTAGATCAGTAGTAGCAGGATGGACTTGTGAAAATTCTATCACTGCAGCAACTGATTTACTTTTCCTACTTATTTCATCATAAGTTATTCATGAAATTACTTCAACAAACATTAAAATAAATACTAATGCAGATATCACATCATAATACATAATAAAAAATATGCACACATTGACACAATTATTTTGGACTAGTGTCCCTGGAAAAACCCAATGTGGGAAAACTGATGCAGCAAGGGAGGATTTTATTATTCAACAATTTTCTTGTACAACAGGGTGCCAAACTGGCTTACCCACAGATCAACCAACTTCCAACACTTTCCTAAACCCAACGTAGGCTCTACTGACCTCTGCTACAACCTTAAACCCTCTGTGTCAGCCTTAAACCCTCCGCATTAGCCTAAAACCCTCTGCGTTAGCCTGAAACCCTCCGCGTCAGCCTACTGAAGCTTTGCATAGCCTCTCTGGGCTTTTGCGTCACTCCTGCAGCCTCTTCGTGGATGACGTAGGCCCTTTTGGCTCTACGCAGGCTCTGCTGCCTTTGTGTGGCTTCCTTTGGTTCTATGTCTGCCTCTTCTGCGCTGATCTCCCGTTTCTCTATTCCATATTTTCTGCCTCCTGATTGCTCTCCAGACTAGTGGTTCAATTTCTCAACAAACCCCGCTCTAGAAATTGAACTGATTGGTCTCCCTCAGTGTATTCTCGAAGTGCCCCTCAAGCCTCCTCTTATACTTTTTCTGTTGACATCTCAATGGCCGAGATTAAGTCCCTAATCAACGACTAAGATTAGATCTAGCTTCATCCATGTCTTTTGAACCATTGTAAGACAAATTCATATTAATACATATTAATATTTTATTTTCCCTAAGTTTAGACTTAGGGACTCCATTAAAAATATTAATTATTTTAATATCTCCTGATTTGTTTAGAATCTGCCCAAACCCTTTCTGGGTATTGGAGATCTCATGTGCTCCAACCTCTCCACCAAATTTCGTGGCTAGAGCACATTTGTTGCTACCCCAAATCAACATTCCCTCTTAGCGAGGACTGTGCTCTAGCAATACTCCTCATTGAGCATTACTCTGATCATCCGGCATCGGTACCTGTGCTGATGCTAGGCCTCCTTGCCCAACATCCTTTGCACTACTGCATCCTATACTACTGCCCATGGTTCTGCCACTGTCACTGCTGCATTTGTACGACAACTCCCTCTGCATCTCTGTTGCTGTTGGTCTTTTCTCCCAGCACTGCATCCGCACTGCACCTTCCTCTGCATCTGTGCTGTTGTTGGTTCTTTCTCCCAACACTGCATCTACACTACAACTCTCTCTGCATTTGTGCTTTTGTTGGTCGTTTCTCCCAATACCTCATCTGCACTACAACTCCCTCTTCATTCGTGCTATTAACACACTACTTCTGAAAGGGGCTCTTTACCATCCCCATCTTTTCCCTGAAGTAGTCAAATTTTGACTTTCTAAGGGCCTTGGTGAGGATATCTGCCACTTGTTCCCCTGTAGGAGTGTAGCTCAACTCCACAGCTCCACGTTGGACACAATCTCTGACAAAGTGACACCGGATATCAATATGCTTTGACCTATCATGAAATACTGGATTCTCAGAGAGTTTGATGTAACTCTGATTATCACACATGATCTTGGTCGCCTCCATATTTCTTTTGAATAGGTTTACCAGCAATTTTCTAAGCCATCTGGCCTCACACAAAGCTGTGCTTACTGCCATATATTCTGCCTCAGACGAGCTCAGAGCCACAGACTTCTGTTTCCTATTGCACCAGGAGGTTATTCCTGATCCAATGTTGAAACAGTACCCAGAGGTACTTTTCCGATCCACTGAACTTCCTGCCCAATCTGCATCAGTAAATCCACTCAACCTGATATCCTTCCCCTTGTTGTACAAGAGCCCATAATCAACTATTCCCTTTAAATACCTGAGAACGTGCTTGGCCACTGCCCAGTGAGCCCTCTTTGGTTCCACCATGAACTGACTGAGGGTGCTAACAACGTAGCAAATATTTGGTCTGGTATTGACTAGATACATCAGGGACCCTATGAGCTGTCGGGATCAACATCCTTGTCTTTGATGCATCAATCTTCTTCCAGTTGGTGATCATTGGCGTAGCCATAGGTCTACAGTCTCCCATCCTGAACCTTTTTAGAATTTCCGTAGCATACGTTCTTTGCCCAAGGAAGATTTCCCCTTTCTGCTGCCAAACTTCCAACCCTAGCAAATATTGCATTCGTCCCAGATCCTTCATATCGAACTCTGTGGCTAGATTCTTCTTGCAGTCTTCAATGAGTTTGGATAATCCTGTCAGGAAGAGATCATCCACATATAATACTAAGATAAGTGGCTTGCTCTCTACGACCAGATAGTAGAGATTCAGATCCGCGTCACTTTTGATAAACCCCATCTTCTGCAAGTAGCCATCTATTCGACCATACCACGCTCTTGG
This sequence comes from Pinus taeda, assembly GCA_000404065.3. Taxonomy (NCBI): domain Eukaryota; kingdom Viridiplantae; phylum Streptophyta; class Pinopsida; order Pinales; family Pinaceae; genus Pinus; species Pinus taeda. The sequence goes on from APFE030737232.1 coordinate 237,383, forward strand.
TGCCTATTTCAACCCATACAAGGCTTTCCTGAGTCTGCATAGATGAGACTTCTTCTCATGAGTTTTAAAGACCTCTGGTTGTTCAATGTATACTTCTTCTTCTATTACCCCGTTCAGAAATGCCGTCTTAACATCCATCTGATGGATCTCCCATCCAATCTGGGTTGCAAGAGATATCATGGTCCTAATAGATGTATACCTGGCTGCTGGGGCGAAGATTTCCTCATAGTTAATCCCTTCCTTTTGAGCATACCCCTTAGCCACAAACCTGGCCTTGTATTTTTCAATATTGTCGTCCGCAACATATTTGATCTTGTAGATCCATCTTGAACCTACCACAGATCTGTCTTGAGGCCTTGACAACACCTCCCAAACATCATTTCCCATTATGGAGTTATACTCCTCCACCATCGCATCTAGCTAGACCTGATGCTGAGTTGCCTCTTTGAAGCTAGCAGGTTCTCCATCCTGAGCTACTAATGCCTGATACCTGTCGGGCTATTTTCGCTCCCTTTTACTATTCCTGGCTCTTCAATTATGTTCTATGGATCACGCAGAATCTGACGAAGTTCCGTGCTGGTTCTTCCTCTGCCACCAAGTGCTTCTGTTTGCTCCTCTTCCTCATCCTGAGAATCTTCCTAATCTGAGGAAGGATTCTTCACTTCCGTTGGTTGAAGAGGCATGACCAATGGATCCTCTTTTGACTGCTTCTTGGAAGGCATTTCATGAGATCATCTGAAAGCTCTGACCTCCATGAACTTTACATCTCGTCGTACTACTACCTTCTTGCTCCTTGGAAGATAGATCCTGTATGCCTTAGCGTTCTCGCTATATCCTACCAGATACCCCTTTTCTGCAGTCTAATCCAACTTCTTCCTCTTTTCTTCGGGTATGCGACAATATGTCAAACTCTCAAATATCTTGAAATGACTGACTTCAGGTGTCTTCCCAGTGAAGAATTTCTCTGGAGTAATCTTGCCCAATGCCCGATGAGGAGTCTTGTTCTGAACGTAGACAATTGTGTTTCATGCTTCTGCCCACAGGAATTTTTGCATATCCTGATCATACAACATGGCCCTAGCTGCTTCTGCAATAGTCCTCTTTTTCCTTTCTGCCACCCCATTCTGCTCCGGATTGTAGGGAGCTGTCCACTCTCTTTTGATGCCCTCGTTAGTGCAATAATCAGTGAAGTCCTTATCGACATATTCTTCACCATTATCTAAGCGCAAGACTTTGATTTTCTTACCTGTCAGATTTTCCACTAGAGCCTTGAACTCCTTGAATCGACAGAAAACCTCATCCTTGGTTTTCAAAAAATAGATCCAAGTTTTCCTCGAGTGGTCATCAATGAAGGTAAGGAAATACTCGACACTGGTGAGAGCTTTGACAGACATAGGTTTGCAGATATCCGAGTGTATCAATCCTAGTACACTCTTGGCCTTGTGGTTGCTCCTAGGAAATTCCGCCTTCGCATACTTTCCTAGAGTGCATCCCCTGCATACATTATCTCGTTCCATACTCAGATCCGGAACACCTGTTACAGTTCTCTTGAGAATTCTCAGAGCTCCATGGTGCAAGTGACCCATCGTTCTGTGCCATAGTTCGTTCAAGTCTTTGTCCCCATGACTGCCTATTAGTGCCATTGGAGATTCTAGTTGTAATTTGTACAACCGATTACTTTTGATCCCTATTTGCAATTTCTTTTTCTAGCTCGGGTATTTGACGTATACCTTTTCCTTGATGCAGTGGACGTCATAGCCCTTCCCTTGTAGTTGTGACATGGAAAGTAAGTTCATCTCCAATCCCGGCACATGCAACACATTTGTGGTACGAAATTGCTCTCCCGATTCTGTCTAAAAAACTATGGTACCCTTTCCTACTGGAGTACACTTTTCCATATTCCCCATGGTGATCTGAAAGTTCATCTTTTCTTCTCGATATTCTGAGAAACACTCCCTGATTCCTGTCATATGCCACGAGGCTCCATTATCTATATACCATACTTCTGATGATGCAGCACTAGTCATGCACACCACCTCTTTTTCCAACCTGGAAGCCAACATAGAGAAATCAAAATCTCTCTCTCTTGTGCAATCTTCTGAAAATCTGCGTGAGTCCCCTGAGGTGGATGCCTCTGCATCATGGTCTCGACCCATAACTGATTTTCCCTTTCTGTCTTTGATTACTTGCTCCGATACCATGTGAAAATTCTATCACTGCAACAACTGATTTACTTTTCGTACTTATTTCATCATAGGTTATACATGAAATTACTTCAACATTAAAATAAATACTACTGCAGATATCACGTCGTAATACAGAAACAAAAATATGCACACATTGACACAGTTGTTTTAGACTAATGTCCCCGAAAAAACCCATTGTGGTAAAACCGGTGCAGCAAGGGAGGATTTTATTATTCAGCAATTTTCTTGTACAACAGGGTGCCAAACTGGCTTACCCATAGATAAAACAACTTCCGACACTTTCCTAAACCCAGGTAGGCCCTACTGACCTCTGCTATAGCTTGAAACCCTCTGTGTCAGCCTATTGAGGCTTTGCGCAGCCTCTCTGGGCTTTTGTTTCACTCCTGCAGCCTTTGCGTGGATGACGCAGGCCCTTCTGGCTCTGCGTAGGCTTTGCTGCCTCTCCGTGGCTTTCTCTACTTCTATGTCTGCCTCTTCTGCGCTGATCTCCTGTCTCTCTGTTCCATACTTGCTGCCTCCTGACTGCTCTCCAGACCACTGGTTCAATTTCTTAGCAAACCCCGCTCCAGAAATTGAATTCACTGGTCTCCCTCAGTGTGTTCTCCAAGTGCCCCTCAAGCCTCCTTTATACTTTTTTTGTTGACAACTCAATGACCGAGATTAAGTCCCTAATCAATGACTAAGATTAGATCTGGCTTTGTCCATGTCTTTTGGACCATTCTGACACAGATTCATATTAATACACATTAATATTTTATTTTCCCTAAGTTTAGACTTAGGGACTCCATTAGAAATATTAATTATTTTAATATCTCCTGATCTGTTTAGAATCTTCCCAAACCCTTTCTGGGTATTGGAGATCTCATGTGCCCCAACCTCTCCACCAAATTTCGTGGCTAGAGCACATCCGATGCTACCCCAAATTAACAGGACTAAGTTTCAGATGGTGCAAAGGAGTATTGGAGTGATAGATACAATGGCTAGAACGCCAAGTTTGAGCAGTGTAGTGCAAAGTTGTAGCAGTGTAGGGAGGCACAATGCAATAGCAACAACAACATAGTGGCTTTAAAAGGGATAGTGTGGGACTAACAACAGTCAGATCTTCAACATTGAGATGCATCTATGCTGAACACTTTTTCAGTAATTTGGGATGTTTTTCCTTGTTGATGCAGTAGCAGCAGTAGTTTGCAGTGCAGGGACAATTGACAGTGGCAGTGCTAGCTGCAACACGGATGCAAAAATTCAGAGGGAGTTGTAGTACGGATGCACTGTTGACAATGGCAGTGTCAACAGTAGTACAGTTGCAGCAGCGACGCAGTAGTTGGTGGACAACATGTCAGACACCAACAACGCAGAGGATGATGTTATGAAGTTAGGGTGATGCTTCGATGGGAGGCATTGCTAGAGCACATTCCTCGCTAAGAGGGAGTGTTGATTTGCTAGTAGCATCGTACGTGCTCTAAGTCTCAAATTTTGCATGGAGGCTTGGGCACATGCATTCCAAAGAACCCAGAAAGCGTTTTGGGAAATTCCACTTGGAGACAGTTTTATTAAAATACTTAATTATTTTAAACGAGTCCTTCAGTCTAAATTTAGGAAATTAAAATAATTAATGGGTATTAATTTAACTATGGGTGTAACTTTTAGAAGAAGACGAGGATCAACTAGAAATAATCTTAGCCATTGATTAGCTTCTATTTGGGTCGTTGAATGTCAACGAGAAGATTATTTAAGGAGGCTTGAGGGTCATTTGGAAGACATAGAGAGAGTTGATTAGTCAGATCAAATTGCTGAAGCTAGAGGCAACATGGTGATTTCGTAGTGTTCACACAGAGAGGGGCAGGGAGAGTTTTGGCTGGAGGATCTTCTCCGGAGCCAAGAATACTCAACAAAGAGGCAGAGAGACACACAGAGGAGGCAACATAGTGCCCATATAGGGTGACGCAGAGCCAGGAAGGGCTCACATGGGGCCCACGTAGAGTAGCTCAAAAGCCTTCCATTCAGAGGTTCGAAATTTAATGAGGAGGTTGGCGTTCTGAGCCGGGAGGGCTAGAGTCTGCTCTTGAGAGCAAGTTGATTCAGCAAGAGTTGACGCAGTGCCTTAGAGGTTGTGACGTAGACCCACATAGTGACTGCGTAGGGGCAGCGCAAAAGTAGCCGGGAACTTGTTAGTTCAGTTGCCGGATCAACCGAGACTTGTAGTGTAGAGTGAGGTAATCTCACTAATTTCTTCTGCCAAGTGATATTCTCTGTACTGGACTGTCAACAAGGCATCCAGAGGTTCTATTCAGAAATACCTTTTGCTTAATAATAAAAGCCCTCAGATCTGTTGCATCAGTTTTCCCAGATTGGGTTTTTTCGAGGACATTTGTCCAAAAACAATTGTCATTTGTGTTATATCTTTCTCTTGTTCAGTTTCTTGTTTTGGCATATTATTTTTAATGGTGTAGGTTGCAATGTATGTCTTTCAATGTTTGCCATAGGAAACTGCAAAAACTTGTTTATGTAAATCTAACAAGTAGGAGAAATATTATCTATTGCTGCAGTAGGGATTCCAGTTTCAGGATTTTTCACAGTGCAGACTCTATGGAAGGGATTTTGGAGGAAAAAAATAGTTGTGGGGTGAGAAAATTCTCACAATATTTTTGCCAGTGTTTTCCTCAGATTAGATTACCAGTTGAGCGTCTAAATTATTGTACTCAGAATTGTTGGAAACTCAACCTTTCTTTGGGGGACTTCCAGTGCCACCCTAGGAAGGAACATCGTAGGATGGAGGAGAGCTGGAGGAATTTTAGAGTACATCTTTAAGCCTTTGGCTCACCTAGTGCGTGTTTATGGAGGACGTAGGAAGGGAGCATGCGGGGATTGTTTCAGGGATCTTCCGGGCAACATTTTGGTATTGGAGCTTCATTGTGGGATCAAAATTTTGGGGGAGTTTCAGCACAGGAAATCGTTGCTAGTGGGCAGTTCAATTTGCAGCTTCCTGGGCTTGCGCAGAGAGCTTTCACTGGGCACATGTGGGAGCTTGAGGGATGAGTTAGAGCGCTGGATGCTTGCAGGAGAAATAACGGAAACCTTGGAGGGGAGCATGCCAGCCTTTGGAAGTGATTTGAAGGGCTTTTCCAGCGAGCTACAAGTAGGCCATATGCCCTAGCACTTAGAGGAGGACGTGGTATTTGGAGGCTGAATTTGAGAGGTCAGAACTAGGCCAAACCCTTTCTGGGTTTTGGTTGAGGAGATTGAGGTTAATTTTACAAAGGTTTTTGAGCAACGGAGGTGGGGTTTCTAGCAGTTCCTTTCCAGTAGACAATACAGATTTTTGGGAAGTGTAGAGCAACTTTGGAGCAGCAGTTGTGTAGCATTTGGTTTGTTGTTTGATCACTTTGGTTTTGTCACGCTTGCCATTTAGGCAAGCCCAGGTACACTTCTTCCACACTATTGTACTTGCTCCATGTGAATTAATAAAATGGCTCAGCTGGTTCTTACTTATGGAGTTTATATGGGTGTTTGGTAATTGTTTCAAATTTCTGGCGTTGAATTTGTTTTTGCTTTGTATATCACTGTTTTTCTTAGTTAGGAACATTACAGTGGTATCAGAGCCCAGATCTTGGCTTCGCTGTGGGGGCTTTTCCTATGAGTGAGGATGACCGACAAAATATTACCTACAAGAGGCAAAGGTATCAGAGTAGGGAGAGGTAGCTGGAGATCACTCCGGAGTCCAGACACAGAAGACCATAGGAAGGCAGTGGTAACAAAAGACATGGGGGAGCCCAAGAGCAGAGAGGAGATTGCCTTCGACAGTACCTTGAAGGCTTTGAGCGATTTGGCAAAGGGGCAAAGGAGATGTTAGATGAGATCAAAATGTAGAACCAGGAGCGAAGCACTCATCGGTAGTTTCTATTTGGAGAGACTTCGGTGGCCTCTCAATAGTTTGATCATCTTTCACCCCTTGCACATCCTCCATTCACTAGTGGACCAACTCGAGCCGCAAGGTAAACCGGGAGGAGTTGAGGAACAATCACCTATGGGAGACCATTTCAGGGAGTGCAGTCCATGGGAGCACACTAGAGGCAATATCAGAGATTTTGCCAGCTCAAGGAGAACGAGAAGGGAAAAAATTATGGACGCCAGGGCACACAGAACTATGAGTTGTAGCGTACTATTGGTAGGATGTAGCTCCCTGCATATGCTAGCACTACCAAGTGCACAACTCGGGCCTGGGTGGAGAAGCTGACCCTTATTTCCAACTCAACATGATGATGAAGGTGGAAGCCAATAAAATGGCTACATTGCACTTGGAGGTGTTGGACACAGATTGTCATTGATGTCAATATGGCAATATTCGAGGAGCAAAAGGAGCCAAGAGGAGCAGAACAAAGGACGCAGACAACCATCGCAGCAATAAAAGCACAAGCAGAGCTATAAGGAAGCAGACAAAGCCATCAGAGGAGCAATGGGTGCATTTATATTATTGGGAGCTATCGGGCCACAAAAGAATTATATGCATGAAGATACAGGCGGAGGAGCATATATCATACATATGTGTTTTTACACTATCGGGGGCACAAAACCTTATATATATATATATAATATATATATATACTATCGGGCCCATAAAACCCATGTATGCATGCTTTAACACTATTGGCAAACAGAAAGCCCATATACATAGGTTTAACACTATCGGAGGCGGAAGTCTTGGCTCTAGGGAAAATACACTATCAGAGGCGGATTGCGGACTTGAAACTCTATACATGGGAGTGTCGAGTTGTATTGGGTCAGGCACATTGCATCGCTATGTCAACGTTAACCGTCGAGCCCTAACCCTGTGCGACTTTCGATCGCCGATAGCGAGTATCGCATCGACACTTCAGAAGTGGGAGCTACAATATGTCAAGCGGTCCATTGCGATCGCCGATAGCGTTATCGCATCAGACCTCCACCAGGGGCAACTCCCAACTCCGATGCATATCCACGCGGACCCGCTGCACATTACAAATATGACTTAATATATGATCGCATCTGTCACATATCACAAGCCGTAAAGCCTTGCCACATTGGAAGCACCAACTGTGATAGGCTGTGGACCCGACGGACATATTAACTATGGTTTAATACCATGTCGCATCCGGTCCATCGGAGCAGTGGAGGATCGGCCGTCGGCCATTGGCGGAGTCATGGGTCCAATATATAAAGGATCCACGGGAGTCACGAATCGTCGATTGCGATTTAAGCGCGACCCGATAGAGGAATAGGTGCGATTGTAATATTTCCTGAAGTCTGCATTTTAGTCTGTTTGACTATTTTTTTCCTCATATTCTCTGTGTAATGGAATTTTTGGCTTGTGTGGGGTGTTTTAAGCCGAAAGGGTTATGATGGCTGTTCCGACGGTTTAGAAGGCTGAACGTCAGTGAAAGGGGGTGAATCATGGCAATTATGATTGCGATCGGGACAAAACATCTCTATTTAATTGAAAGAACTCTGTGTATGCCGCAATCATTGCCAAAAGGAGCACTGTTACGGTAAACTGGGAGGATGTGTTCTCCGTGGATCGTTTGGACCAGTCTAATGAATCTACGTATCCCCAGAAAGTCAGTGAACTTGCACATCGTAGAGGAAACCGCAGCGACCGAGGAGGAAGCCTAAGAGGCGGTGTAAGCAGAAACGAATGGACAAAGGCATGGGAATGTATAAAACGGTAAAATAAGAGAACCGTTGGTGCTGTTGGTGTGGTGAAGAACCAGAGTGTGAGGTAGCAGAAGCAGCAGAGGCAATAGAGGTAGCAAAAGCATCAGAGGCAGGAGCGTAGGAGTGAGGGAGAATTTCTGCTGAACAAAGATTAGCAACATACCAGTTTATATCAAGGTTGGGTTGGAGACCAAGAGGTTGGAGCCTCAGAACTGAACATGACTGAAGTCCTTGGGAGTAGGTGCTCCTAAGTGCAGAACCACTGCAAAACAGAGTTGGTGCTCTGGAGGTTGGAGCCTCACTAAAGTCCAAGTTGGAGCTCGGCAACTAATCACAATCAGATATATACTTATATTGTATTTATTTCATTGCACTGTGTTGTGTTTTAATAAAAGCATGAATTCCAGCTGTTGATTTTTGTGTTATGTGTATACATATACATATCTATATATGCTTTTGGCTATCACTAAAACAATTAAAAAAAAAGAAATACTGATTCACCCCCCCTCTCAGTATTTCCAACAATTGGTATTAGAGCCAAGTTTCTTCATACTAGCCTAACAGCTTGAAGAAGGATCCACAACCATGATGAGAAATCACGTAGCATCAAGAAGACCTCCTTTGTTCGATGGCACTAACTTTGGTTTCTGGAAGAAAAGAATGACCTACTACTTAATGTTCCTTGGACCTAAAGTCTGGCATTTTGTTCAAAATGAATACCAAACGACTTCCACTCTTCCAACAGACCTAGACGAGAGGAAAGCCTACATCGCAAATGCAAAGGCCTTGAACTCCATCGCTAGTGGAATCATTGATTCCGAGTTTACAAAAGTCATGCACTGTACCTCTGCCAAAGAAATGTGGGAGAAGCTAGTTGGCTTGTACGATGGAGACTCAAAAGTCAAAAAGGCAAAGCTTCAAACTCACAGAAGACAATTTGAAAGTTTGAGGATGGAAGAAGCAAAGGATCTAGATACCCTCAAAATGGATGAACTCCATGGAATTCTCACTGCCTATGAAATGAAGAAAGGTGGCCCAAGCTCCAAAGACGCAGCAGCATTCAAGGCCTCAAAGTCAAAGAAGGGGAAAGAAAGGAATGACTATAATGATGAGTCACATGTGGAATCCGAATTGGCTCAATTTGTATGAAAGCTGAAGAGAGGATCTAAGCTTAAAGGCAAGTATCCTCTTATCTGTTTTAAATGTGGTAAAATAGGTCATTATGTAGCAAAATTTCCTCATAAACATGACAGTGATGATGAAGGAAATTCTAAAAGAATAGCACACAAAAAGAAAGGGTTCAATAAGAAAAACTTCTTCTCCAAGCAAGATGAGTCTGATGAGGATGAGTTTATGGTCATCAAAAAGAAATCAGATGAGGAAGGTGATCATGATGAAAGCCAAGAAACATTATTCATGGCACTCGCAAATGATGATGACTCAGGGCTGGAAGGAAATGTAGATGAACTATTAATAAGCGCCATTGAAGAAAATGAGAAACTACAAAACAAAATAATTTCTCTCAAAGTGAAAAACGAGGAAACAAGTAAGAGAGAAGATCTCTTGGAAGCAAAGCTTAAAGAAAAAGAAGAGACTTGTGAAGAACGTGAGGCCGAAATAGTGTCCCTGAGAAAGGAGTTGGAGCAAGTTAAAAAGGGCTGTAAAAGCTCTCAAATACTTGAGACTATTCTAAAAAATCAAAAACCTCAACATGACAAGTCTGGAATAGGTTTCAAAGGAGAGTCCTCAAGCACTAAGAATAGTGTGAAAAGCTATGCCGATGCACTTTCTTGCAATCCAAAAGATGAAAAAGTATGTTATCAAAAGTGCGTCCCACATCCCAAGAATGAAGAGAGAATTACTCCAAAGAAGAATGTGGAGTTGAATCATGGACACTACAACAAATACAAACCTGTACTCCACCAAGGGCCCATTGCAAATCCAAAGAACGAAGGAGGAGTAATTCCTAGGAAGGAAATCGACTCAAACCGTGGCTGCTTCAACAGGTACAAAACCATCTTTCTTGGACACTGCTTTCACTGTAAAAACTTCGGTCATCAAGCCAGACATTGTATGGCTCGTAGAAGTGAAAAGACAAAGCTAGAGGACCGAATAATCAACTCATATGCTCCCAAAAGGCAGGGACAAATCAAAACCTTCAATTCATTTGATCCCTTGACCAAATTTGATTTGATTTGCTCTTTCTGCCAATGTTGTTAAAAGCGCGAGCAAGATTAAATCAGCGCGGGGAACGAATCGGAAAAAATCGGAAAAATCGGGAAAAAAGCGGAAAAAATCAGGAAAAAATCGTTTGGTACAAAAATATTCATTTTTTTTCATTTTTTTCAAATTTTCATTATAAATTGCGTTGCCCCACCAGCCTGAGCTTTTTTCCCAAAAAAGCGGTAAAATTTTTTTAGCCCGCTTTTTTCTTATAAAAAGCGCGATTAAATTGGGCTAGGGAAAAACTTGCGATTTTTTGAAAAAAGCGCGATTTAATTGCGCTTTTAACAACACTGCTTTCTGCTACAATAATGGACACTATGAACAAGATTGCCCACTCAAAGGAAGAAAGACGAGTAGCAAGAATTCCAGCATGGATAAATGTGGCCTGGCTCTATATGCTCAAAATAATGGAAACCATTGGGTTGTGGATAGTGGGTGCTCTAGACACATGACAGGAGATAGAAGGAAGTTTGTCTCACTTAGTAAAAAGGAAGGGAATGTGTCCTTTGGAAGCGGATCTGGTAGAATTGCAGGAAAAGGAACAATTACTCTGATCAATGGAAAAGGAAAAGCTCAAGATGCTCTGCTAGTTGACGGACTCAAACACAACCTCCTGAGTGTCAGCCAAATCTGTGATCAAGGACATAAGGTTCTTTTCAGCACCAAAGACTGTGAAATAAGGAACTCTACCTCAGGGAAACTTGTGGCAAAAGGGGTGAGAACATCAGACAACATTTACATTTTGAACAAGATTCAAGAAAATAAATGTTACTTGAGTAAGATGTAGAAATTTTGAATAATATGACACATATTCACAGAGATTATCCCGATTATACACTATTGTGGAATACATGCATAATACATAACCTCCTCTACGTTGATCACCAATTTACAGAAGCAGAAACAATAACATGCGCACATAGAAGCATCAATCACACATATCAACACAGTATTTTCCCGGGAAAGCATCTCGCTAAAATCCCCAACTATCTGTATATTATATTGATTGAGAATGTGTAACAATACATAATACAATACTCTTCACAAGTATCCAGCACTATCTCCACCCGTTACACACAATACAGCTCAGGTCTGATCTCCAGATCTCCTCTGCTGCTTGCCTGCCTCCACTGCACAATACCTGCATGAGAATAGAATGAGAATGGCTGTACCATTCGCGTGTTTCCCTTGTGTAACACTATGCAATCCTCATTGGCAACTCAATCCCACTGATTGTGCAAATCACATGCACAACTATAGTCACAACTGACAGCTGTCTTGTCCTTTCACTCACCTCTAACACTTGTCTCCATTGAACTGTCCATGCACTGAGTTAACTGATGTATTCTTTAGTTGATTTATGAGTTAATAATCAGTGAATTAATTAATAACTAATTCACATCACTCAACACCAGAGTATTTTTTAGTTAGACTAAATACAACTAGTTCAACTAAGTCAAACTGAACACAACTCCATCAACTCCTCATTCAA
>APFE030737232.1:249005-282867 GCA_000404065.3 Pinus taeda
ATCAACAAACTATATGTCATTAATTTAACAACTTGTTAAATTAATCTAACTGAACTTGACTAAGTTAAACTAAGTCAATTGATCCTCTCAATATAGAACTCATCCTTATTCCCTCAATCAGTGGAGAAAATCAAGGACACATTCCCCAATTGGTGGAGAAATAATTGCATGTTCTCACAAAGACTTCAAGTTTGCTTTTCCTTAACTAATTAACTCATGGAGAATTAATTAATTAATATTCCAAACTGCTGGTAAGACCAAAATTAATTCTACTTCCTATAGATAGACTAGGGACTGCTATAAATAGGAAGGGACCCAGAAATGCTATTTTTGGAACTTTCTATTTTTAGCAGTTTCACCTCTCACGCAATGTGGCCAATGACTTCACTGGCCAAACTGCTATTTTTAGACATGCTATTTTTAGCAGGTCTATTTTTAGCACATTCTAAATTTAGCATTTCTTGTTGCACATCTTTCAACACTCTCTCTCAACAAGAAAGGCTTTCTCTCGAACCCGATCCTGTAACTCTGGAATGTTCTGCGTGCAACACATCTACCCGGTCCACTTGCTCCACCAACACTTGGAACAAAAACACTCCCAACTGACCACTTTGTTGGGCTAGGAACATACTCTGATGCTGAAGCTCTACCTGCTATTGACAAGTGCTCCCTCTCTGACATCTGCGCTACTGCAACATCTTCATGCATCTCGCACCATTGCACACCTCTCTGTGCCACCTAGCACTGTGCAAAACACTTGTGCCTCTCGCATTGCTGCAGCCTGCTAGCTATGCGCTGTCCTGGGATTCCCTGCACTGTCGCTCTCTCTGCTGCTCCATCCGCATCTGTCTCTACCCAATCAGCTAGTTCCTGCTACTCCACATCGGAGCTCCTGTAGCAAGGTCTCATCCAAGAGGTTGGGTACCTCAAGGATCCTGCCCCTCCTCCTTAGGATGATCACTCTATATCGCCCCACCTCCTACCTAGAGGTATGGTTGCATGTGATCCCTCAGCCCACCTGGCTCGAAGTTTCCCTATACTGGAGGTCTCTGCATGAGTAGATGCCTTTACTCAATCTCCTCTCAGCTTCCTTTGTTGTGGCTGCTCCACAACCTCCTGAAGTTGTTGCACCAATCGTGGCTCCTCCACAATCATCTAAGACTTCTTCTGGCTCTGCATGTTCAGAGGTAATATTCCCTCCCTGTCAACCACCGAGTCTCTAACATTTGCCTTTTTCCTCAAGGCTTTGCATGCATCTTGTACCTCAAGTGCATACAGGTTCTTGCCTAGCACACCAATCTATTTCCACTTTCCCGCATCACGAAATTTTCTAGAAAAGGAGTTGATTTTAAATCAGCGATATCTCCTTCATCCAAACTCTGATTCAACCGATTTTTTTATTTATTTTGGGTATCTTTCCGCAAGAAATCTAAATCTGCTATTTACTTCTGAAAATTTTGTACAAAAATTTTCAGATCTTCTCTGCAAACTCTCGGCCCAAAACTCAAAACTTTGAAATCTCCTCTATGTATATTGTTCTTGCTTCATCACCTGTGCTCTGATACCATGTAGAATTTTTCTACAAATTAGCTAGCTTTAATACCATGTAGAAATTTCACCTGTAGAACAAATCGACATATGCAATGTCCTAAAGCATAATACTTGTTCTACTTCTACAAAACATTAAGCGGAAGCATAATCGAACATGAGCAACATCAATAAGAACACATATAACTGATATGAAGGAATCAATCTGATGCAGGAGCATCCAGCTAAGGCACCATGACCGGGTGTTGGTCTCTGCCAGGTTGGAAAGTTGAGTTAACATCTTGTTTGTCTTTTATGCTAGTTTGTCAGAGTAGGAGGTAGGATTTTGTTTTTATCTTAATCTCTGTATTAGTCAAAGGTAGTTTGGTCGGTTAGGGTTATTTACTTGTCTATCTTTAATAAATAGTGGATTAATAATTGTCATGTTATTTTAAGAGGAAAAGACAAATGTGTCTAAAAGGGAAATATTGTCATAAAGACATAACCGAATACTTAATAGTTTTATAACTATAAGGTCTACAACTGAAAGTAACTGTATAATTTCATTAACTGTAAAAAAAAACATATAAATGTAAGCATGAAAGTCATGTATAGCGTTCAACACTTCTTGCATTCTAGTAATAATAATAACAGATCAAACAATTCAATCCATCTGTGCGTTCTACTTTACTTTCATTGTGCTTCCTAATTAACAAAATTTTGAATAGACAACATAATGTTCATAGACCATTTCATTTAATTCTTTTTGTTTCCTGAGAAGACAGTCCTAACAGCGAGATAGAAAAGCAAATGCCAAAGTGAGGGTTTATATTTCTATTGAAGAAAACAACATTAACTGAATAGGAGCGAACACAAATAAGTTCGAGGACGGGTAAAGCATCCACAGGCCATACAACAATTCCTATTTTGGAAATTGACTCTAAAACAAATTACTAGAGCAGCCACAACATTTTCTCCTGTTCGTGGAAAAAAACATTGCAAGCACAGCCGTAATGCAACAATTGAATTTCGAATGCGTAGAATTCAGACTAAAAAGAATGATGGCCAAAGCATATAATTAACATTCAGGTAAATCGAACCCAACGTTCTTTCCTGTAGAATTTTCTTCAAATTACAAAAGCAAATGTATGAAAATATACAATAGTATTGTAAGGCAAAACACGGACAGACATATAAGCCAATAGACGACAAACCCTAGGTGAGGGTTTTGAAAATTGTTTCTATACATAACAAGTTACAGGAATAATCACCAGACAGTGGAAGCCTAAGACAACAAGACGACCAGAATGCTACCTACAGCCGAGAGCCACATTTGACAAACATCAAGGGGAGACAAACCCTCATACCCAGAGGTCTATTCTAAAAACAAGAAGTAGGCTAAAGATAATTCATGTTGGCAGAGCCTACCGGACAAAGAGCGAAGTGTCCATTTCCAATACATCCAACCACAAACCCCAACACCTGTAGAGAAGCCAACACACATGTGTTAGCACAACATTGTTAAAGAAAACGAAATTACAGTGCATGAAAAAACAAATAAATAGAAATCACATTTATCTTACCTGAGGGATTTGCAGTGAGAACAAAGGACGAGCCTTCCACCCATGAGTTCCAACCAACGGCTGAGGCGAAGGAGAAACCATGTTAGAAACTGAGGAATGAAAATAGTAAATTGAATCAAGGAGAGAGGAGGTCACCTGCATTGAGGCCGAGGACCGAAGAACACCATTGTTTCGAGCCTTGAATGCATGCCAACCACTGAGTTGCAAACCAGACCATAACATACCAAACCACGAACTCGAACCATCAAGACTTGTTGAAACAACAACAGAAAAGGAATAGAGAACCAATTACCCAGGCGACGGCAGGAACATTCTCAACTGCCCAATGAACCAGGGCCAGAGACTACCCACACAGGCATAAAGAAGCAAGCACGGAAGTTACACTATCGGACCAGCAAGCATACCAAGAAGTGCGCCTAGAAATTGCAGTGCAGCTGCATACCTAAGTAGCAAATCCATAACCGAACGACCCCTCGGTAAGCACAAGGAAAATGACTGAATGAGCGATAGATGAGGATTTTTGGTAAAGCAAGGAGCGGGAAACGCAACCCGAAGCGAGTACACAACATTGATTGCGGAAATAATTTCCACCTAACACTTTTCCAGAAATATCTGAGGGCTAGTAATCACACATCAAACCACAGTTGTAACACCTTTACAATCATACAATCACTTATACAATCATTTAATTGGCGATAGTCCGAATAGTGTTGGGCTGGTCCCATCATAGTGGTATGAGAGCAAGTTAAATTGACTGAAGAAATGGAGGTGGGAAGGAAAGGTCGTGGAAGAGGTGTTTGGAGGATAACAGAGGAAGGACTGAGAGAAGTGATCAAGATTCTTACTGCCCGTTTAGAGGCAATCGAAGCAGGGAGAAGAAGAGACCCTACGGTAGATGATGACAGCGAAGAGGAAGTTGAAGCGACAACAGATGGATCGGATGGCGAGACCCCAGAAGTGAGACTGTTGAGATCTGTTCTAGTGGCAAGCAGTAAACCCAAACCGAAACTCCTAACCTATGACAACAGCCTATCCATAGAGGTTCTATTGGATTAGATCAGCGAGCTAGATAAGTATTTCGAGTGTGAGGAAGCCGGTGAAAACTGCAGAGTTAAGTTTGTTGCGACGAAATTGAAGGGACATGCAGCCCTGTGGTGGGACAATGTCCAGACAGAGAGAAGGAGATTGAACAAGTTGTCGATCAAAACTTGGTCAAGGATGGTGGCCAAGTTGAAGGGCAGATTTCTGTTGAAATATTATCAGATTACACTTCATAGGCAAGTGTAGAATCTGAAATAGAAAGGAATGATGGTGAGGGAGTACACTGAGGAGTTCTATCGAGTGAACCTAAGAGCTGGATATACAGAGGATACCATGAAAAAGATAGCCAAGTACGTAAATGGTTTGAGACTAGAAATTTTAGATGAAATTAGTATTCTGTCCCCAAAGAACATTGAAGAAGCATATTAGAGTGCAATGAAAGCTGAAGAGAAAATTACTAGAAGGAAGAATGCCCGGAGAGGACGAGGAGCCGGCAGGGGACAAATCCAATCATATGGCAGAGGGCGGACTGCTAGTAGCAATGAGGAAGGCGGCAGTTCCAGAGCTTCCAGATCAGCGGACAAAGGTGATAATACGATTAGTGGTAGGTCATACCAGTGAGGTCGGGGAAATGGTCGAGGTAGAGGAGCTGGTTATCAATGTTACAGGTGTCATAAATGGGGACACAGATCATTTGAGTTTCCAAAGGTAGATCAGGCTGGACAGAGGGTTGTGTATGTCACACAACCAGAGGAGGCAGAGGAACCTCCCCAAGAAGCAGAGAATGCTCTAAAAACAGGGGAAGCCTTGGTGCTGAACAAGGTGTTGTTAAAACTAGCCAAGGAAGCCACCGAACAGACACAGTGGAAGGCTTTGTTTAGAACAGTTTGTAAATCGCATGGTAAGTGTTGTAAATTAATTATTGACAGCGGTAGTACGGATAACTTGGTATCCACAGAGATGGTGGAAAAGTTGGAATTGAGGCGTTTGAAACACCCCACCCCTTACAAATTTTCATGGCTGCAAAAAGGCCATCAGTTGCTGGTGGATGAACAGTGCAATGTGGAGTTTCAAATAGGCAGATATAAGGATAAAGTCGTTTGTGAAATCATGCCGATGGATGTATGTCACATACTGCTAGGCAGTACGACAGGAAGGTGGTACATGATGGATTGACGAACTATTATAAGTTTTTCAAGGATGGAATCAAGCATACGCTTGTGCCCATCAAGGAGGAAGGGACAACAGGGACAAGTGAGCCAAGAGCATTGTTGGTTAGTGGAAAACAGTTTCTGAGACAAGTTGAGGACAGTGAGATGGGTTATGCAGTTGTAAAAAGAGCAAAAACAATGTTGTTGCATACAGAAGTATCAGATTTACCTCCAGAAATCTAGCAAATGTTGCAGGAATTTACGGACATAGTGGTGGATGACTTGCCAGACAAATTACCCCCCAAAAGAAGCATAAGTCACCATATTGACTTCATACCCGAAGCTAGTTTGCCGAACAAGGCAGCATACCGAATGAGACCCAAGGAAAATGAAGTGATTAGGAAGCAGGTGCAAGAACTGCTAGACAAAGGATTGATAAGGGAGAGTTTGAGCCCTTGCGCAGTCCCAACGGTTCTCGCTCACAAGAAAGTAGGAGAGTGGCAGATGTGCACAGACTCGAGATCCATTAACAAAATCACCATCCGGTACAAGTTTTCACTGCCACGGATGGACGATATGATGGATTGTTTAAGCGAGGCAGCATATTTTTCTAAGATAGAGTTGAAGAGCGGGTATCATCAGATCTGGATACGAGAGGGGGACGAGTGGAAGACAACCTTTAATACGAATGAGGGAATGTATGAATGGCTGGTCATGCCATTTGGATTGAGCAATGCACCCAATACATTTATGTGGTTAATGAATGAGATGCTGAAGGAGTACATCAGAAAATTTGTGATAGTGTACCTACACGACATACTAATTTTCAGCAAGACAAGGGAGGAGCACCTTCGACATGTTCGGAAAGTGTTGGAAAAATTACAGCAGAAAAAACTGGTGATAAATATGAAAAAGTATACTTTTCTATAGAAGGAATTGATTTATTTGGGCTTTGTAATAGCAGAAAATGAATTAAAGATGGATCTAGAGAAGATTGCGGCGATAGTTAATTGGCCATCTCCGAAAAGTTTATTTGAGGTACGTAGCTTTCATGGACTAGCGAGTTTTTACCGAAAATTCATAAGAAATTTTAGCGAAATTTGTGCACCTATGTTGGACACCATTAAAAAGGCCAGTCAGCCTTTTTCGATGGACGGATGCAGCGAAGAGAAGTTTTCAACTATTAAAGAAAAAGATCACATAGAGGCCGATCCTGAGATTTCCAGACTTCAAGAAGCTTTTTCAGGGTCACTGTGATGTTAGCGGTACGGTGATTGGAGCTATACTTAGCCAGGAGGATAAGCCTGTGGACTTTTTCAGCGAGAAGCTAAATGAAATCACACAGAAATATTTGTCTTATGACAAGGATTTGTATGCTGTTATACAGGCATTAAAACACTGGAGGCATTATTTGCTGGGAAAGAAATTTGTGTTGTTTTCAGATAATTCTGCGCTACAGTATGTAATGCAATAGCACAAGCTCAATCACAAACATGCCAAATGGGTGGAATATTTGTAGAGTTTCACCTTTGTGTTGAAACACATCAGCGGGCAGGCCAACAAGGTGGCAGATGCTCTGAGTAGGAGAGCTTTATTTCTGCAGGAAAGTACTGTGCAAGTGCTGGGTTTTGGGCACTTGAAAGATTTATACCAGACTGACACAGATTTTAAGGAGGCCTATGAGGCATGTCAGAATCCCTTGGTGAGAGATAATAGTCCATGGTTGGACTACAACTTGCAAGAGAAACTGGTGTTTAGGGGAGGACAACTATGCATTCTTGACTGCTCGATGAGGGAGAACATTATTTGGAAAAAGCACAGTGGAGGTCTAGTCAGACATTTCGGCATGGACAAGACACTCGAGCAGCTCAGTCATTTCTAATTTTGGCCAATGATGTGAAGGGATGTATAGTGATTTGTGACCAGGTGTAAAGGGTGCCAGTTGGCAAAGGGTCACAGTCAAAACACGGGACTGTACACACCATTACCTGTTCCAGGTAGGCTATGGGACTCAGTCAGCTTGGACTTTGTCTTGGGTATACCTAAGACACAGCAAGGTTATGACTCGGTGATGGTAGTAGTGGACAGATTCTCGAAGATGGCACATTTCATCCCTTGCAGAAAAACCAGTGGTGCCACTTACGTGGCCCACTTGTTTTTCACAGAGATTGTCAAGCTACATGGGTTTCCTAAGTCTATTCTTTCGGACAGGGATGTGAAGTTTACGGGGCACTTTTGGCACACCTTGTGGAAGAAAATGGATACACAACTGAGTTACAGCTCTGCTTATCACCCGCAAACTGACGGACAAATAGAGGTGGTAAACAGGAGTCTGGAAAAACTGCTACGAAGCTTGATCGGTGAGAACTCACGGATGTGGGATCGAGTGCTTGCACAGGCAGAGTTCGCTTATAACGACTCGCCTAATCGCAGCACAAGCTACAGTCCATTTCAGATCTTGTACGACATGCATCCTCACAGAGTGCATGAGTTGCAGGATCTTGGACTGCAAGAAAGGCGAAGCACGGAATGGAGAAGTTTTCGCTAACGCGATGACGGATTTGCATGAGCAGGTGGAAATTAAATTGCAAGACAGTATCCAAAAGTATAAACAGCAAGCATATTTGAAGAGAAGGGAAGTACAGTTCAATGTAGGAGATGAAGTCCTCACGCATTTGCGCAAGGAATGATTTCCTAAAGGCGCATACATTAAGCTGAAATATAAGAATATAGGTCCCTGCAAAGTCCTTCATAACTTTTCAGCGAATGCCTATGAGATAGAGTTGCCACCCGGAATAGGTATTTCGCCTATCTTTAATGTAGCAGACCTGTTCCCTTACACTGATGACCCAGAAGAAGAAGAAGAAGGCAAAACCACGCAGCCTACATAGAATACGCAGAATGGAGGAGAAGCTTGGATGAGATAGATGCCTTACGTTCCGCCTCCCGAGATCGAGAGCATTCTCGACACTCAAGTGGCCAAACGAACTCGGCGGAAGGAGTATCTGCAATACCTGGTCAAGTGGAAGAACCATCCTATTAAGGACAGTTCGTGGCTTGATGCCAGGCAGATTGAGCAGACAGGTTCTTCAGTCGAGGAGCTCATGGACCGGAGTCATGATTTCTTTTTGCCTGGGAGCCTAATGCAGGAGCATCCAGTTAAGGCACCATAACCGGGTGTTGGTCTCTGCCAGGTTGGAAAGTTGAGTTAACATCTTGTTTGTCTTTTATGCTAGTTTGTCAGAGTAGGAGGTAGGATTTTGTTTTTATCTTAATCTCTGTATTAGTCAAAGGTAGTATGGTCAGTTAGGGTTATTTACTTGTCCATCTTTAATAAACAGTGGATTAATAATTGTCCTGTTATTTTAAGAGGAAAAGACAAATTTGTTTAAAAGGGAAATCTTGTCATAAAGATAGAACTGAATACTTAATAGTTTTATAACTATAAGGTCTACAACTAAAGGTAACTGTACAATTTCATTAACTGTAAACAAAAACATATAAATGTAACCATGAAATTCATGTACAGGGTTCAACGCTTCTTGCATTCTAGTAATAATAATAATAATAGAGCAAACAATTCAATACATCTGTGCGTTCTACTTTACTTTCATTGTGCTTCCTAATTAACAAACTTCTGAATAGACAACATAATGTTCACAAACCATTTCATTTAATTCTTTTTGGTTTTCCTGAGAAGACAGTCCTAACAGCGAGATAGAAAAGCAAATGCCAGAGCGAGGGTTTATATTTCTATTGAAGAAAACAGTGTTAACTGAAGAGGATTGAACACAAATAAGTTCCAGGATGGGTAAAGCATCCACATGCCATATGACAATTCCTATTTTGGAAATTGACTATCAAACAAATTACCAGAGTAGCCACAACATTTTCTCCTGTTCGTGGAAAAAGACATTACAAGCATAGTCGTAAAGCAACAATTGAATTTCGAATGCATAGAATTCAGACTAAAAAGAACGACGGCCAAAGCATATGATTAACATTCATGTAAATCGAACCCACCGTTCTTTCCTGTAGAATTTTCTTCAAATTACAAAAGAAAATGTATGAAAATATACAATAGAATTGCAAGGAAAAACATGGACAAATATATAATCCAATGGATGACAAACCCTAGGTGAGGGTTTTGAAAATTGTTTCTATACATAATAAGTTACAGGAATAATCACCAGACAATGGAAGCCTAAGACAACAAGACGACCAAAACGCTACCTACAGCCGACAGCCACATTTGACAAACATCGAGGGGAGACAAACCCTCATACCCAGAGGTATATTCTAAAAACAAGACAAAGACTGAAGATAATTCATGTTGGCGGAGCCTACCGGATAAAGAGCAAAGTGTCCATTTCCAATACATCCAACCACAAACCCCAACACCTATAGAGAAGCCGACACACAGGTTTAGCGCAACATTGTCAAAGAAAACAAAATTACAGTGCATGAAAAAACAAATAAACAGAAGTCACATTTATCTTACCTGAGGGATTTGTAGTGAGAACAAAGGACAAGCCTTCCACCCACGAGTTCCAACAAATAGCTGAGATGAAGGAGCAACCACGTTAGAAACTGAGGAATGAAAATAGCAAATTGAATCAAGGAGAGAGGAGGCTACCTGCATTGAGGCTGAGGACCGAAGAACGTCGTTGTTTTGAGCCCTGAATGCATGCCAACCACTGAGTTGCAAACCAGACCATAACATACCAAACCACGAACTCGAACCATGAAGACTTGTTGAAACAACAATAGAAAAGGCACAGAGAACCACTTACCCATGCGACGGAAGGAACATTCTCAACTGCCCAACGAACCAGGGCCAGAGACTACCCACACAAACATAAAGAAACAAGCATGGAAGTTACACTGTCAGACCAGCAAGCATACCAAGAGGCGCACCCAAAAATTGCAGCACAGCTGCATAACCAACTAGCAAAGCCATAACCAAACGAACCCTCGGCAAGCATAAGGAAAATGACTGAATGAGTGACAGAGGAGGAGTTTTGGCAAAGCAAGGAGCGGGAAACGTGACCCAAGGTGAGTACACAACATTGATTGCGGAAATAATTGCCACCTAACACTTTTCTAGAAATATCGAAGGGCTGGTAATCAAACATCAAACCACAGTTGTAACACCTTTACAATCATACAATCACTTATACAATCATTTAATTGGAGATAGTCTGAACAATGTTGGGCTGGTCCCATCATAATCACACATAACACAGAATATATCACTGGGGGAAGCATTAGCATAAAACCCCAACATTGTATTATCAATCAAGTGGAAATCCTCTTCAACATACAAAAAGAATCAGCTCAATAGCTATCCCGCTCTCTCTGTACTCTGATGATCTTCAATCAGAAGATGAAAGTCATGGACTACCTAGGCCTCAATATATAGGCCACAAGTCCTCCAATCTCCTATAATAGATCCTTCTCCATGCAAGGAATACTTACTAGAAATATCCAAGCATCTGATAGTACACTGTCCCACATCTGATCTCAACTGGGTCTCTGACAGAACTGCCATGCATCAGTTATCCATGAGTGAATACACAGTTATTTGAAAATAATAGTTGTCACATGCATGCAAGCATCAACAAACTATATCTCATTAATTTAACAACTTGTTAAATTAATCTAACTAAACTTGACTAAGTTAAACTAAGTCAACTAATCCCTTCAATACAGAACTCATCCTTATTCCATCATCAGTGGAGAAAATCAGGACACATTCCCAATTAGTGGAGAAATAATTTCATGTTCTCACAAGACAAGTTTTTCTTTTCCTTAACTTTAACTCATGATAATAATTAATTAATAATCCAAACTGCTGGTAACAAAAATTAAATTCTACTTCCATAAATAGACTAGGGACTGCTATAAATAGGAAGGGACCCAGAAATGCTATTTTTAGAAATTTCTATTTTTAGCAGTTTCACCTCTCACCCAATGTAGCCAATGACCTCACTAGCCAAACTGCTATTTTTAGACATGCTATTTTTAGTAGGTCTATTTTTAGCACATTCTAAATTTAGCATTTCTTGTTGAACATTTTTCAACAGTATCTTCTCCTGTGGTTGTACTAGTTATGAGCATCATGTTTACATTCGGGTCCTTTTCGCGCGGCTTAGACCTCATCATTTGTATATTCTGAGTCGGGGGAGGCTGGAATACTCCTTTTTCGCGCATCCTTGTGATCAATGTAGGACAATCTATTGTTTCATGATCAAATTGAGCACAATACGTACAGGATATCCTCATCGGGTTGGTACAATCTCAAGCATAGTGCCCTGGACCTATACAATTATAGCAAATTAATTGTCCACAGCCCCTTCCTGGTCCCATTCCACCTCATTCTCGACCTCGCCCCTAAAATCCACTACTTTCCATCCCCACATCTGGGTCGAGGGCTCGCGTTTCAGTCTACATCCTATAGGCAGGGATCCGATCCATCATCAACTTGTAATTGCGGAAAGTGCGCTCATCGTGGTCTACCGACCTACAGAAATTACAAAACAATTATTGGGGTGTCTAGTTATACTTCTGCAAAAAATGACAATTATCTGTCATGTGTTTTCCTCCTATATGGTAGCTCACACACCATAAAGAGTGTGACGCACTTGGCCCTGCTTGTGCCTTTGGTCTCAACGGCATCGGCCCTCCTCCTGCCAAGTAGTTCGCAAACACTGGAGTGATCCTTAACATGGCCCTGGCCTTTGCATTTTATGCACCATATTTCCTCGCGCGCCTCTGGATGCAGTGCCCTATCTTACTTCAAACTTCGCATTTCCAAACACAAATTCTGTCATTGTGCATGGATTTGTTGAACTCCCAACCGAGGGTCTTGTATCGGGGTCTCATGTAATCTCATTGCCATTTCCAACACTTTGACCTGGGTAGGAAGTTTCTGCTATGACAGTGTCATCCTCAAGTGTGGTGTTAGAGATGCTACAAACCATGAGCAATTATGTCCATCTGTCAACTTCATATTGGCCTCATGGATCGTACTCTTCAACTGTTGATCTAGATCCCAAGGAGTCTCACTTGGGAGCATTGAAATTTCTTTAAAGCCAATGATTAATTATGTTTTTGACTTTGGCCTGTTAAATTCCCTATTCAGTGCATTCTGGATCTCTGCTATCCCCATGTTTGGGTGGCCATTAGAGTGCTTGATATACCATGTCAATGCACAATCCTGCAATGCACTCACCAATGTAGCCTTCTTAATATTATCGTCTGTGACACCTTGTGCTTCCCATACTACTCTTACCAAGAACCAGAATTGGTCTGGATCTTCATTCCCTACTCCTCTGAATACTGGTATTTTGATCGCACTCGAATTACTGAACTGTGGAGGTGGAGTGGGTGGAGATGGAGGTGAGGGAGGTGAAGTGGGTGGCGGTGTGGGTGGAGGTGGTAACCGTGGAATGCACTGCCTTATCAAACTAACTGCACTTCTCGGAGATACTTTAGCGAACTCTTCCTCGCTCTCTCATGAGGGTGCAATTAAGGGACTGATTTCTATTTCTTCGCTACTTTTGTAGATCTTTCCACTCTGCGTAGTCCCAAACATTAATGTATTCGCATGACCCTTTTTTCACACAATAGCATCTTAATCCAAGTATTCAAAAACTTAATATACTTGCCTCGTGGTCCCTTGAGAAAGTGTCGCTCTGTCTCGCTGTAGCTCATGGTCATGTCTATGACAAACTCAATGATAAATGCCCCTATTATCCTGTGGGGCCAATGGTCCACAACTCGTGCAATCTTATCTTCTAATACTTCTAGTTTGTGCACTAATTCCGGATTCCACCCTCTCGGTTGGTCGACCCTACACCTTCCCTGGCTATCGGCTAACCTCACGATCCACTCATGGATCTCAGATGGAAAGGATGCAAAGAAAATCTCATGGATTTTTGTATATAAATAGTGCTCCAACCACTTTTCCTCAGATACTTGTGGAGTTCTATTTTCTTGTATCACGAACTCGTGAATCTTCTTGTCCAACCACTTTTCAATTTCCTTCTATGTTGGGTTCTAGTGGCACGACATCAAACATACCTTATGCAGATCCTGGACCTGGCAATGGAACCATTTGTTGGCTTAGTGGGGCCCGATCTAGGTTCAGAAGTGATTTAGCCAAGCAAATCCCGGTACTACTGGCCCTTTCGGCAACAGTCCACGAAGCACGGACTGAGGTCTCACCCGAAGTAGTATGGGAGGGTGCTAGAACTAGGTTTTCGCACCCTGGGGATGTCTGATATGAAGTGATTGGTATGTGGCCCAACCTTCACACATACTACGGTACGCACACCAGCGGGCACCCCACGTCCTATGATACTGTCTTCGTGCAGTTCTAGCTGTAGCGCGACCCGTGTTAATTACACAAGTCCTCCTTACTTAGGCTCTGTTAGCTAATTACTTAGATTTCTTTCATATATAAACATTCATACAAGTAATTATCAATTGTGTGTAGTAAATAAACAGAGTAAAAGTAATGTGTAAGAGCAAAATACAGTTTCAAGAAAAGATGCACATAATAAACTTCTCTTTATTAACTTTCAATCCCACTTACAGACCCGACTCCACCCTATGCACTTAGCTACAGGGGTCTGTGCACTTAGTTGCAGACTCTTCTGTGCCTCTGCCCACTCAGTTGTTGAGCCTCTTCCTACTATGACTTAGTACACTTCAGATTCAACTCTAGTCTTGAACCATGCCTTCGCCATTCTATCTATTCTTACTTAGCTATCTTTACACTTAAAGCCTCAGTCTATTTATACAATCCCATGGTCCGTAGACCATGGGTAGGCCGACACATCTTTACCTTAAATTACAATATTTTAGGGCAGACAACCTTATGACTCATCCTAGACTTCGTGTTGTGTGCCCGCAGTTCGTAGAGTCTTACAATCTTATTGACCAAAACTTGGGCTTTGAGCCCTAAAACATGCTGTTGGGGATCCAATGCCCAATAGTAGCCTTTACGAGGAAACCCAAAGTTTCACTTTAACAATTCTACCCAAATCATCAATTCGGCCTGATCGTTCAGGGTCGCCCACCCTGGGTCGCCCTTCTCATTCAGCAGAGCCCTTTCTTTATTCAGTCTTTCATTCAGCCCATTGTTTAGACTTTCATTTGGCCTGTCATTTAGACTTTCATTCAGCCTGTTGCTCAGACTTCTGTTTGGCTCATCATTCAGAATTCTGTTCATCTCGTTGTTTAGACTTCTGTTCGGCCCGTCGTTCAAACTTTCATTCAGCTTATCGTTCAGACTTCCATTCGGCCCATCGTTCAGACTTACATTTGGCCCATCGTTCAGACTTATGCTCAACTCATTCAAACTTTCATTTAGCCCGTTCAGACTTTCGTTCGGCCTGCTCAGACTTATATTCGTCCCGTCGTTCAAACTTTTGTTCACATCGTCATTTAGACTTCCATTCAACCCATCGTGCAGACTTACATTTAGCTCGTTCAAAATTTTGTTGAGCCCGTCCAAACTTTTGTTTAGCCCATTCAGGCTTTCATTCAGCCCGGTCAGACTTTTGTTCAGCCTGTTCAGACTTTCATTCAGCTCATTCATACATTCTCTCATCACGTTCGACTTTCATTCAACCCATTCAGACCTTCATTCATTCGTGCCCCTCTGTGGCTTGTCCATGGGCATGGTCACCCCATCTGCAGTTTGTTTACATAGAATGTGCCCAAACCTACACTTTGTCTTTTCCTCGGCTCGATACTGCAGCCCTCAATCCACCTGCACCTCACCCTCCTTGATTTCTCTTCTCCTTAGCTCGTCTACCTTATGTTTGAACTCACTTTTGGATGCTTGAGTTGGTGCCTTTCCTCCATCAAGTCGCCCTTTATATATATGTGACCTCTAAGAGGTAACGTGGATCAACCTACCTAAGATGACCATATACGTCACCACATAAAATATAAAAGATGCATCGGTTCACCCAACTCGTCGCTCCACCCGTCGGCCCACCGACTCGTCAGTTTTTCGACACTTCTTATAAACTCGTCACACATTCCCATACTTAGTCGATTTTCCAGTTTTCAGTTTTTCGACCCTCCAAGTAGCTCGTTGCAACTCATCATCACAACTCATTGTCGCACGCCCATAGAGGTGCATTTAACCAAACGCACCCACTCGTTGTTGCAACTCAACTCGTCACCTTTAACCAAATTTTTCCACTCCCTCGTCGCTCGTCACACATGCTCAGCTCATGGGTGTGACATACTCCCCCAATTTAAATGGTTGTCACTTTCGACAACACCATCATATGCCATCGCAAAGTGTCGCTAGCTCCAACATCTGCAAAAATGTCCAGGCTACCCACCTTCACTTTACCATCACATATACCATCAAGGTTCATGTATCCATGAATAGGAAAGTCTCCTCAATCCATGATCATCATCCGCATCTTTTACAATCTCCACATGATGCCCCACCATGGAAGGTTGGTCCCTCCAACTCAAGCTAGATGTTATCACTACAACATATATCGTGTTTAACCCCATCATGTATCGTCATCATGTGAAATATTGTCATGATACTCCAATCCAACTCAAACACATCTTGATACACTTCTGGACCCCATGATTCGAACTAGTCAGGTAGCTAATCCAACATTCATGCTCAAACCATGAGTTTCACCTCCTCATGCCATCATCAGTCATATCTCTCAGCATCCCGTCACAACATCAATTCAATCAAGAATTTATCCCATCTACATCAAAATGTAAGTAATCCATGCCCAGGTCCATGAAGTAATCTCCATCTCATCTGTAACATGTGTCCATGATGTTGGTGTCGATGTTCTGCATGTCAATCAGTCGCATATATCCAAACCCCATCATCCATATATGTGTGAGGTCTATCTCCTCAAAATGAAGATATCCTCTCATCAAGCTAACTCTCAATGTGCCACATCTAGGTCCAGAAACCAACCTCCATCTCATTTGTAATATGTCATCCCCCAAATCTATCAAAGGACAAGTATACACCTGTCTCATCATCCATGTGATGCCCATTCTCAAAAACCAATCAACCTCCATGTATATTAAAAGAGTTTAATTAGTCTCAGCTCAACCCATGCCTAATTGTTTCCACCAAGGCATCATCATCGCTACAACTCCATCAACTCCAAAGTGTCTCATCTCGATCATCTTCATCATGTCACTCTACCGAACACACCCATAAATGTGCCCAAAAGTATGCACCCCATACTGCATCAAAGTCAGGTACACCAATTACCTCAGCTCCTCAATGCATCAGATACTCTAGGACCACTATAATATGAAGTCTCTAAAGGCTACAACTATCTCAAGTAATCATGAGCTCCATGAATCATCTGCATCGAACATCTCCGCAAGCATACCTGTCTCGGTCTCAAATTCCACTGCAAGATGCCTCTGCTCTCCATGTAGTATGGATACTCCCATAGTTTTCTCACAAGTCCAACCAGTCCATGGCCTTGTTGTACAAATGTGCACAACATCTCCATCAGCTTATAAGTAAAATTTCTCCATGTCGCATCAGCAAATCCATTCGCACAACATTGTTTCCTTGGCACTCCTCATTGGATGCCCATAAGTGACATCTCTATGTAAGTTCACCTACATAATGTCCCTGCATAGTGTCTGCCATACTCCATATATCCAACTCGATGTCCATGAATCAAGCTGCCCATGTTGTCCAACTAAGTAGACCCATCACAACATCGCTCATCTCATTCTAGTCCTCAATCAAGTTTAGTGCCCTCGGTCAATCAACCTATATATATCACCATATTATGCCATACAGGTTCCTTCCAATATCATTGTCTCCCCCACTAAAGGTCCACCAAGACTGCCTCTTGGTCTCAGCCATGAAGAAGTCCACCCAAGTATCATATCATCAAAAATCAAGTGTGCCCTCTCTCCAATCAGTCCATGAGTAATGTCGTGCACTTAGCCAATTCTCCATATGGCTAAAGCATGACCCATCCTCTGCAATGATCATGATGTTCCTCCCTTGTCACGAGCATTTTCACCTCTGGCCATAAGGTCACAAGCAACCCCAACAAGCTCTGCAAGAATCAATGGTCCTTACTTCTCCACACAAGGTCTCATCATAGTCATCCATGGTAAGGTCGCATCGACAATTTTTCCTTGCCCTTCACTACATATGGACCATCCTCCAAAAGCTCCAATGAAACCCAAGTAAATGTAGTACTTACCATCATGAGGCTCCTCCATGTAAGTGCCTTCATCCATCAATGTTTACAATATGTACGATCCTAGTTCAACTTGAGCGATTGGAAGTGTATCAAGTTCTTCCTCCATAATTCTCACATCTTCAACATCCTCATACATCACAACTTCCTCTTATTCATCATCGCAATCTATAGCTACATCCTGCTCCATTCCCCAACCAAGTTGAAGAATTTTGTCTTTAACATTTCTTTCCAAGACCTCAAGTTCATCTCGAATATGTGGGTTCTCTTCTTTCATCCACTTCAACTTGTATAAGGCAACCAAGAGCTTCCCTTGGAATTCTTCGCAACTTTCCATGTCTCGTCATTCATCTTGGCCTAATCATAATGATTCATCTCTATTAAACCTGTCACTAAGTGTAGTAGTAACACTTGAATATGCAAAACTCGATTCTCTGAATCAAAGCTTTGATACCATCTATCATGAAGTGTAGTGGGATCAGCTTCAACTCATTTTTGAAATTAGGCTCTGATACCACTTGTCACGCCCCCATCCTAGCAGTGATCTTTCAACCCCACATAGGCAGGTGCACCACCGCTACCCAATTTACTGTCACCAATATTAATGAGTACGGACTATGCCTAACATTCAACACTTAGTTAGTTTTCTTCAATTACACCAACCATTCATCATTTTACACAACAGAAATAACATTCATCATCATCATTTATAAATATGCACAGTGGATAACTTATTTTAATGGGAAGGGAAACTCCCTTGGTTAGATTCTTCCCAAATAATAATATAACAGTCTTTTACAAGTATTTTACATATGCAGCCTTTGCCAGGCAACCCCAAGATTCACCTTAACAATTCTGCCAAAATCAACAATTCGTCCTGATCATTCAAATTCGCCCACCCCTGGTCTCCCTTCTCGTTCAGCAGCATCCTTGCTTTGTTCAATTTTTTGTTCAACCCATCATTCAAACTTTTGTTTGGCCCGTCATTTAAACTTCTGTTCAGCTCATTGTTCAAACTTTTGTTCAGCTCGTTGTTTAGACTTCCGTTCAGCTCGTTGTTCAAGCTTCTATTCAGCTCGTCGTCCAGACTTCCATTCGACCTATCATTCAGACTTCCATTCATCTCATCATTCAGACTTTTGTTCAGCTCGTCATTCAGACTATCGTTCAACCCTTCATTCACACTTCTGTTCATCTCATTTAGCCCGTTCAGACTTTCGTTCAGCCCATTCAAACTTTTGTTTAGCCCATTTAGACTTTTGTTCAACCCATTCATAAATTTTTTCAAATGCGCCCCTCCACATCTCGTCTGCGGGTAGGGATGCCCCACCTATGGTTCGTCCAACCAGAATGTTCCCAAAACTGCACTTTGTCTCTTCCTCAGCTTAGTACTATTGCCCTCGGTCCACCTGCACCTCACCCTCTTTGTTTTCTCTTCTCCTTAGCTCATTCACCCTATGTTTGAACTCACTTTTGGATTCTTGAGTTGATGCCTTTCCTCCATCAAGTCGTCCTCTATATATATACAACCTCCAAGAGGTAAGGTGTGTCAGACTACCCAGGCTGACCATACAAGTCACCACATAAAATATAAAAGATGTGTCGATTCACCCAACCTGTCGTTCTGTATGTCGACCCATCAACCCGTCAGATTTTTGACACTTCTTATAAACTCATCGCACGCTCCCATACTTAGTTTATTTTTCGATTTTTGGTTTTTCGACCCTCTAAGTAGCTCGTCGCAATTCATCATCACAACTCGTCATCACATGCCCATCGGGGCAGGTTTAACCGAATGCACCTGCTCATCATCACAACTTGACTCGTCACCTTTAATCGAAGTTTTCCACTCCCTTGTCGCTCGTCTTACATCCTCAGCTCATGGGTGTGGCATACTCCCCCACTTGAAATGGTTTTCTCCCTCAACAACACCATCATACAACATCACAAAGTGTCGCTAGATCTAACATCTGCAAAACTGTCCATGCTTCCCACCTTTGCTCTACCATTTCATAAACAATCAAGCTTCATATCTCCATGAATAGGAAAGTCTCCTCAATCCATGATCATCAATTACATCTGTTGCAATCCCCATATGCTGCCACACTATGGAAGGCTGGTCCCTCCAACTTAAGCTACATGCTATCACTACAACATATATTGTGTCCGACCCCATCATGTATCGTCATCAGGTGAACCACTGTCATGATACTCCAACCCAACTCAAACACATCTTGGTATACTTCCAAACCCCATGATTTGAACTAGTCGGGTAGTTAATCCAACTTTCGTAGGCGAACCGCGAGAATGTACCTCCTCGTGCCATCATCAGTCATTTCTCTTAGCATCCCGTCACAACATCAACTCGATCAAGAATCTATCCCATCTCCATCAAAATGTAAGCAAGCCATGTCCAGGTCCATGAAGTAATATTCATCTCATCTGTAACATGTTGTCCATGATGTTGGTGTCGATGTGTTGCATGTCAATCAGTCACATCTATCCAAACATCATCATCCATATATGTGTGAGGTGCATATCCTCAAAATGACTCTCAATGTGCCACATATAGGTCCATGAAGCAACCTCCATCTCTTTTGTAATATGCCATCCACCAAGTCTATCAAAGGACAAGTACACACCTATCTCATCATCCATGTGATACCCATGGTCATAAAGCAATCAGCATCCATGTATATTAAAAGAGGACCTTAAGTCTCGACTCACCCATGCCCAAGTGTTGCCACCAAGGCATCATCATTCTACAACTCCATCAACTCCAAAGTGTCTCGTTTCGATCATCCTCATCAAGTCAATCTCTTGAACACACCCATAAATGTGCCCAAAATTATGCACCCCATACTGCATCAAAGTCAGGTACACCACTGACCTTAGCTCCTCTATGCATCAGATACTCCAAGGCCACTATAATATGAAGTCTCTAAAGGATACAACTATCTCAAGTCATCATGAGATCCATGAATCATCTCCCTCCAACATCAAGGAATCATACCTGACTAGGTCTCAAATTCCACTGCAAGATGCCTCTACTCTCCATGTAGTATGGATACTCCCATAGTCTTCTCACAAATCCAACCAGTCCATGGCCTTTTTGTACAAATGTGCACAACGTCTCTGTCGGTTCATAAGTAAAATGTCTACATGTTGCATCAGCAAATCAATCCATGCGACATTATTTCCTTGGCACTCCTCATTGGATGCCCATAAGTGACATTTCTATTTAAGTGCACCTGCATAATTTCCTTGCATAGTGTCTTCCATGCTCCATCTATCCAACTCGATGTCCATAACTCAAGTTGCCCATGCTATCTAACTAAGTAGACCCATCACAACATTGGTCATCTCATCCTAGTCCTTAATCAGGTTTAGTGCCCTCGGTCACTCAAACCATATATATCACCATATTATGTCATATAGGTTCCTTCCATCATCATTGTCTTCCCCACTAAAGATTCACCAACACTGCCTCTTGGTGTCAGCCATGAAGAAATCCACCCAAGTATCAAATCATCAAAACTCAAGTGTGCCCTCTCTCCAATCAATTCATGAGTCATGTCATGCACTTAGCCAATTCTCCATATGGCTAAAGCATGACCCATCCTCCACAATGATCATCATGTACCTCCCTTATCACGAGCATTTTCACCTCTAGCCATAAGGTCATAAACAACCCCAACAAGCTCTGCAAGAATCAATGGTCCTTGCTTCTTCTCACAATGTCTCATCGTAGTCATCCATCGTAAGGTTTTCCATTGCATCGACAAATTGTCCTTGCCCTTCATTGCATATGGCCCATCCTCCAAAAGCTCCAATGAAACCTAAGTAAAAGTAGTACTTACTTCATCACGAGGCTCCTCCATGTGAGTGCCTCAATCCATCAATGTCTGCAATATGTACAATTCTGGTTCAACTTGAGACATTGGAAGTGCCTCAAGTTGTTCCTCCATCGTTGTCACATCTGCAACATCCTCATACATCACAACTTCCTCTTATTCATCATCGCAATCTACAGCTACATCTTGCTCCATTACCCAACCAAGTCGAAGAGGTTCGTCTTCAACATGTCTTTCCAAGACCTCAAGTTCATCTCGAATATGTGGGTTCTCTTCTTTCATCTGCTTCAACCTGTATAAGGTAAGCAAGAGCTTCCCTTGGCATTCTTCCCAACTTTCCATTTCTCGTCATTCAACTTGGCCCAAGCACAATGCTTCACCTCTGGTAAACATGTCATGAAGTGTAGTAGTAACACTTGAATCTGCAAAACTCGATTCTCTGAATCAAAGCTTCGATACCATCTATCATGAAGTGCAGTGGGATCAACTTCAACTCGTTTTCCAATTCAGGCTCTGATACCACTTGTCACACCCCTATCTTGGTGGTGATCTTTCAACAACACATAGGCAAGTGTGGTGCCACTACCCAATTTCTTTTCACTAATACTAATGAGTATGGACTGCGCCTAACATTAAACACCTAATTATTTTTCTTCAATTACGCTAAGCATTCATCATTTTACATAGCAGAAATAACATTCATCACCATTATTTATAAATATGCATAGCGGATAACTTCTTTTAGTGGGAGGGAAAATTCCCTGGTTAGAGTCTACCCAAATAATAATATAACAGTATTTTACAAGTATAGTACATATGTATCCTTTGCAAGGGAACCCCATGATTCACCTTAACAATTCTTCCAAAATTAGCAATTCAGCCTGATCGTTCAAGGTCGCCCACCCCGAGTCGCCCTTCTCGTTAAGCAGCATCCTTGCTTTATTAAGTCTTTCATGCAACCCATCGTTCAGATGTTTGTTTAGCCCATCGTCTAGACTTCCATTTAGCACTTCGTTCAAACTTTTGTTCTGCCCATCATTCAGACTTCTATTCGGCTCGTTGTTCAGACTTTCGTTCAACCCGTCCAGACTTTCCTTTAGCCCATTCAGACTTTCGTTCAACCTGTCTTTCAGACTTCTGTTCAACTCATCATTCAATGTTCTGTTCAGCTCGTCATTTAGACTTATGTTTAGCTCATTCAGAGTTTCGTTCAACCCGTTCAGACTTTCTTTCATCCCATTCAGACTTTCATTCAGCCCGTTTAGACTTCCGTTCACAGCATTTAGACTTTCGTTCAACAAGTTTAGACTTTTGTTCAGCCTATTCACACCTTCATTCAACCTGTTTCGACTTTCATTCAGACGTGCCCCTCTGCGGCTCGTCCGCAGGCATGGTCGCCCCACCTGTGGTTCGTCTACAGAGAACATGCCAAAACCTACACTTTGTCTTTTCCTCAGCTCGGTACTATGGCCCTCAGTCTGCCTGTACCTCTCCCTCCTTGTTTTCTCTTCTCCTTAGCTCGTCTACCTTATTTTTGAACTCGCTTTTGGATGCTTGAGTTGATGCCTTTCCTCCATCAAGTCACCCTCTATATATATATGACCTCCAAGAGGTAAGCTAGATCGGCCTACCCAAGACGACCATACAAGTCGCCACATAAAATATCAAAGATGTGTCAGTTGACCCAACTCATCGCTCCACACGTTGGCCCACCGACTCATCGGTTTTTTGACACTTCTTATAAACTCGTCGCACATTCCCATACTTGGTCGATTTTCTAGTTTTGGTTTTTCCACCCTCTAAGTAGCTCGTCTCAACTCATTGTCGCATGCCCGCTAGGGTACGTTTAACTAAACACACCCACTCGTCGTTGCAACTCGACTCGTTGCCTTTAATCGCAGTTTTCCACTCCCCCGTCGCTCGTTGCACATGCTCAACTCATGGGCGTGACATACTCCCCCACTTTAAACGGTTATCACCATCGACAACACCATCATACGACATCGTTAGGTGTCACTAGCTCCAACATCTGCAAAAATGTCTATGATGCCCACCTCTGCTTTACCATCACATATACCATCAAGCTTCATGTCTCCATGAATAGGAAAGTCTCGTCAATCCATGATCATCAACTGCATCTGCCACAATCTCCACATGATTCCCCACCGTGGAAGATTGGTCCCTCCAACTCAAGCTAGATGTTATCACTGCAACATATATCATGTCTGACCCCATCATGTATCGTCATCATGTGAACTACTGTCATGATACTCCAACCCAACTCAAACACATCTCGATACACTTCTAGACCCCATGATTCAAACAAATCGGATAGCTAATCCAACTTTCATGCTCAAACCATGAGAATGCACCTCATCATGCCATCATCGGTCATTTCTCTCAGAATCCCATCACAACATTAACTCGATCAAGAATTTATCCCATCTACATAAAAATGTTAGTAAGCCATGACAAGGTCCATGAAGTAATCTCCATCTCATTCGTAACATGTTGTCCATGTTGTTTGTCTTGATGTTTTTCATGTCAATCAGTCGCATCTATCCAAACCCCATCATCCATATATGTGTGAGGTCCATCTCTTCAAGATGAAGATATCCTCTCATCAAATCAACTCTCAATGTGCCACATCTAGGTCCACGAAGCAACTTCCATATCATCTATAATATGCCATCCCCCAAGTCTATCAAAGGACAAGTATACACCTATCTCATTATCCATGTGCTGCCCATGGTCAAAAACAAATCAGCCTCCATGTGTATTAAAAGAGGTTAAGTCTCGGCTCAACCCATGCCCAATTGTTTCCACCAAGGCATCATCATTGCTGCAACTCCATCAATTCCAAAGCGTCTCGTCTCGATCATCCTCATCAAGTCACTCTCCCGAACACACTCATAAATGTGCCCAAAGTATGCATCCAATACTACATCAAATTCAGGTACACCAATGACCTCAGCTTGTCAATGCATCAGATACTCTAAGACCACTATAATATGAAGTCTCTAAAGGTTGCAACTATCTCAAGTCATCATGAGCTCCATGAATCATCTCCATCGAACAGCTTAGCAAGCATACCTATCTCGGTCTCAAATTCCACTGTAATATGCCTCCACTCTCCATGCAGTATGGATACTCCCATAGTCTGCTCAAAAATCCAACAAGTCCATGGCCTTGTTGTACAAATGTGCACAACATCTCCATCAGCTTGTAAGTAAAATGCCTCCATGTCACATCCGCAAATCCATCCACACAACATTTTTTCCTTGGCACTCCTCATTGGATGCCCATAAGTGACATCTCTATGTAAGTGCACCTGCATAATGTCCCTACATAGTGTCTTCCATACTCCATCTATCCAAATCGATGTTCGTGAATCAATCTGCCCATGTTGTCCAACTAAGTAGACCCATCACAACATCAGTCATCTCATCCTAGTCCTCAATCAGGTTTAGTGCCATCGATTACTTAAACCATATATATCATCATATTATGTCATACAGGTTTCTTCCATCATCGTTTTCACCCCCACTAAAGGTCCACCAAGACTGCCTCTTGGTCTCAGCCATGAAGAATTCCACCCAAGTATCATATCATCAAAACTCAAGTGTGCCCTCTCTCCAGTCAGTCCATGAGTCATGCCGTGCACTTAGCCAATTCTCCATATGGCTAAATCATGACCAATCCTCCACAATGATCATCATGTTCCTCCCTTGTCATGAGCATTTTCACCTTTGGTCATAAGGTCACAAACAACCCTAACAAACTCTGCAAGAATCAATGGTCCTTGCTTCTCCACACAAGGTCTCATCATAGTCATCCATGGTAAGGTTTTCCATCACATCAACAAATTTTCCTTGCCCTTCACTGCATATGTCCCATCCTCCAAAAGATCAAATGAAACCCAAGTAAAAGTAATACTTACTTCATCATGAGGCTCCTCCATGTGAGTGCCTTCATCCATCAATGTCTGTAGTATGTATGATCCTTGTTCAACTTGAGCAATTGGGAGTGCCTCAAGTTCTTCCTCCATCGTTGTCACATTTGCAACATCCTCATACATCACGACTTCCTCTTATTCATCATCGCAATCTACATCTACATCCTGTTCCATTACCCAACCAAGTCAAAGAAGTTCGTCTTCAACATTTCTTTCCAAGTCCTCAAGTTCATCTCGAATCTGTGGGTTCTCTTCTTTTATCTGCTTCAAATTATATAAGGTAAGCAAGAGCTTCCCTTGGAATTCTTCCCAACTTTCCATGTCTCGTCGTTCAACTTGGCCCAAGCACAATGCTTCACCTCTGCTAAAAGTAACACTTCAATCTGTAAAACTTGATTCTCTAAATCAAAGGTCTGATACCATCTGTCATGAAGTGCAGGGGGATCAGCTTCATCTCGTTTTTCGAATTAGGCTCTGATACCACTTGTCACACCCCTATCTTGGTGATGATCTTTCAACAACATATAGGCAGGTGCGGCACTACTACCCAATTTCTTTTCACCAATACTAATGAGTACAGACTACGCCTAACATTCAATACTTAGTTGCTTTTCTTAAATTACACTAAACATTCATCATTTTACACAGCAAAAATAGCATTCATCATCATCATTTATCAATATTCACAGCGGATAACTTCTTTTAATGGGATGGGAAACTCTCTGGTTAGAGTGTGCCAAAATAATAATATAACTGACTTTTACAATTATTTTACATATGATGCCTTTGTCATGCAACCCCAAGATTCACCTTAACAATTCTGCCAAATCAACAATTCGGCATGATTGTTTAGAGTCGCCCACCCCAGGTTTCCCTTCACATTTAGAATTTCCATTGCTTCGTTCAATCTTTCATTCAACCCATCATTCAGACTTTCGTTCGGATGGTCGTTCAAACTTTTTTTCAACCTATCGTTTAGACTTTCATTTGGCTCGCCATTCATACTACCATTCAGCTCGTCGTTTAGAATTCCATTCAACTTGTCATTTAGACTTTCATTCAGCCCGTCATTTAGAATTTCATTCAGCTTCTCACTCATACTTCTGTTCGGCCTGTCATTCACACTTCCGTTCATCTTGTTCAGCCCATTTAGACTTTCGTTCATCCTGTTCAGACTTTCATTAAGTCCATTGAGACACTTGTTCAGCCCTTTCAATCTTTCGTTCAGACGTGCCCTTCTGCATCTCGTCTATGAGCAGGGTCACCCCACATGCGATTTGTCCACCCAGACCGTGCCCAAACCTGCACTTTGTCTTTTCCTTGTCTCGGTACTATGTCCCTCGATCCACCTGCACCTCACCCTCCTTGTTTGCTCTTCTCCTTAGCTCATCCACCTTATGTTTTAACTCGCTTTTGGATATTTGAGTTGATTCCTTTCCTCCATCAAGTCACCTTATATATTTATGTGACCTCCAAGGGGTAAGGTGGGTCAACCTACCTAGGCCAACCATACAAGTTACCACATAAAATATAAAAGATGTGTTGGTTCACCCAACCCGTCGCTCTGCACGTCGACCCACCGACTCATTGGTTTTCCAACACTTCTTATAAAGCCATCTCTTTGCACGTTGGCCCACCAACTCGTTGATTTTTTGACACTTCTTATAAGCTCGTTGCACGTTCCCATGCTTAGTTTATTTTCTAATTTTTGGTTTTTTGACCCTCCAAGTAGCTCATCACAACTCATCGTTGCACGCCCGTCGAGGCAAGTTTAACCGAACGCACCCACTCATCATCCCAACTCGACTCGTTGCCCTTAACTGAAGTTTGCCACTCCTCTGTCTCTTGTCACACATGCTCAGCTCATGGGCGTGACATACTTCCCCAATTTAAATGGTTTTCGCCCTCGACAACACCATCATACAACATCGCAAAGTGTTACTAGCTCCAACATCTGGCAAAATGTCCATGCTGCCCACCTCTCCTCTACCATCACATAAACCATCAATCTTCATGTGTCCATGAATAGGAAATTCTCCTCAATCCATGATAATCAACCAGATCTGTTGCAAACTCCATATGATGCCCCACTGTGGAAGGTTGGACCCTCCAACTCAATACATGCTATCAATGCAACATATATTATGTCTAACCCCATCATGTATCATCATCATGTGAACTACTATCATGATACTCCAACCCAACTCAAACACAGCTTGATACACTTCCAGACCCCATGATTTGAACTAGTCGGGTAGCTAATCCAACTGTCGCACTCAAACCATGAGAATGCACCTCCTCACGCCATCATCGGTCATTTATCTCAGAATCCAGTCACAACATCAAATCGATCAACAATATATCCCATCTCCATCAAAATGTAAGCAAGCCATGTCCAGGTCCATGAAGTAATATCCATCTCATATGTAATATGTTGTCCATGATGTTGGTGTCTATGTGTTGCATGGCAATTAGTCACATCTTGTTGTGGATGTAAATCCCCTCTGCGGACAGAGGCGATCCCACTAGCCCAAATGGGGTCTAGCAACAATCAAACAACGCTAACACGCACGTTCCTAATTGCAAATTAAATACCGATGATGAGGGCCTACCTCGAATCCAATGCTAGCACTTGTAGAAGAGTCTTCGCTCCTGTTCTTTCGCTCTGACTGGTCACAATCCCCACGATCCTCATGAACGGATACCTACACATGCAAAGAATGACACAAATACAAGCATAAAATCCAAGAGATGCAACTATATATCAGTCAGAAAGGATATAACTCAAACATCATTATAAAGACAATAAGAGTGGAACCATAATGATAGTCGCCTATTATTGATAAACAAAGAAGAATACAACCATAGTTCTGACGTCAAATCCTCCTTTGGCTGGGTGATCAGCAGCACATGCCTTGCAAAGCTTGTTAGGAATGGGGAACAAGCCTCTCTCTCCTTGGTTACTTGGACAAGAATCTCCTCACTTTAGATTTAGCCTTATGGGAATGAAGAAGGCTTCTTGTAGCATGAGCCTAGCAATTCTCAGACTTTGGGACCTAGAATTTGGAACTAGCTTGTCAAAGACAAAAGGACAAGCTTTTATAGATAGAGGAGAAGGAGTTAGGATTTTCCACAATATTCATGGGGTTGGCTTTATCACTAAGAAGCTTCCATGAGAGGTGGAGAACTACTTCCTTCCTATGGAGATTCAAAGCCAAACTAAACCAACTCAAGATGGATTCAGTTAATGAGTGGGTTAGGAAGAACCTTCGCAAGTTGGTTTGTTAAAAACTTTACCCAACTAGGCTGGCGCGAGTGCGACTCTGAGACAGAGCGCCAGTTGGCGCGCCCTCTTTGGAGGATTTCCCCCATTGGCGCGAGTGATACACTGTGGAACAGCGCCAATGGAAAAAGGGCTATTTTTATGGGTATTTTGCAGAAGGTGTCTTCAGGGCATATGAAGTACATACTCAAGGCGATACAATGCAAGTGTTTTCAGGTTATGTCACTTCTCACAGGTCCCGGAATAAGTCCTCCAATGTGCGGGAGAAAGGGAATAGGGACGGTGATAAATTACTGTGTAACAGATGCCCCCTAAAGCATGAGGCCTGAGAGAGAGAGGGGTGAAATGATTTACAAGAACATGGTCGACTGAAAACACGGCCACCGGAGAACCTACATGAAGAAGTACAACTGATATCTCAAGTACATGATGTATGTGGTATGGGCGCAGCCATCCATAGCAGAGTACATAAAAATCTGGATCCAAGGTATGGACGCAGCCATCCAGCGAGGATCGATGAATAGACTCAGGCATGGTCGCATCCATCCAGTAAATGAGTCATGCAATGATCATAATAATCCAGAAAATCGCAACCTGGATCTCAACAGACAAAATCCAGGGTCTTGTGCTCCATCTCGACCCGAACAAAGTACAAGTTCAAGCATGCGAATATGGGAGTCAAAGTCGAACATGCAATAACATCGTCTGATTACTAGTCAATGATGAAAACTGTTAACAGACGCGAGAGGTACCACCAATAATGGCAATGGTCCTTAAGGTAATATAGGTACAATCCATGGCGTGCGAATCAGTGAGCCGGTGTCGAACACCCGTAGAATCATTCAATCGGAGGCCGATGATGAAAACCTCACGTCGAACATGAAGAACCTGCCATTGAGGCATGCAAGCTCCAAGCCACCTGAAGGGAGTCTCTAAGTCAACTTCCTAGATGATGAGCTGAAATCGACAGGAAGTGACTTTAATAAAAGGTGGGCCATAGTGTTTCCCACATCATCGACACGAGACAAAGAAGGATAAGAAGTTTTTTGTGAGGTATCAGAGGGAGGTTGAGTATTCTGCAGAGGTCAACTTCTCTTGAACATATCGGCGGCACGATAATGGACTTGGCAGTATTCGACATCAAATGATCAGGGGTCATGGTGACAACGCGATGAGCATATGAGAGGTCAAACAGGATAACCCAAACCCACGGAGGCAAGTGTAAAAACAAGATGAGATGTCCCCACCCAGACATGAATGCAGACAAGTACCATGTTCAAGAGCGACATACTGCCGACACGACGATAATTGTGGTTCCTTTTTCCTCACCATTTCTGGCGAGTACCCCAGTTAATTTTTGATGACAAGCTTGACGGGGATAGCATATGCTTGAAAGGCGTCATTTTGACAGAATCCGATGTCATTAAGTTTTAACGAGTCTGACAAAGGAAGAACTTGGCATCTTTTCATGTTTAGAGAGTTTGAAAAGACAGCAGAAAAGGAAACTCCAGGGGTGTCCTTTTTCATAAAGTTGTGTCTCTCGAGCCCGAAAAAGTATAAAAAAATGCTCGAAAGAACCGCCTGATCATTACGATCGAGGAGTACTTTTCATGATTAGTGACTTCGACCCGAAAAAGTAAAAAAGCGATCGAAAGCACGTCGTTTCGTAACCGTTAACGAGCCTGAAATGACAAGGGCCCAACAATATTTTCGTATTTACATGGTCATAAAAGAGTTTAAAGACAACCGCCTCTCATTTACGTTTAACGAGTCGAGAGGAATAAATCAACATTATTTTCATCTTTAAACGGCCAGAAAAGAGTTGAAAGCAGACCTCCATTTTTATTCTCTTTAACGAGTCAAAAAGGGAAAAAATACTTGGCAATCTTTTCATATTTTACGAGTCAGAAAAGAGCTTAAAGGTGACTCGTCCTAGAGGACCGAGTGGTATAAAGGGTAGCAACTAGTTCCGGAAATGGTGGAACTGCTCAAAACATGTAATGATCAAGAGGCTGGCTAACAAAACCACTCTTAACTGCGGTCCCTCAAGAAAGGAAAACAAGCAAGTGAAAGCATATGATCGGCCAAAGAGATGGTGCAATGGAATGAAACAACCAAGGGTCATCTAACAGAATTTAGCGGATAAAGAGAACAATCACGAGATGTAAAATGGGTATGGGTTGATTTTTACACAAGCTTGAACCATGGAGAACTCTACTTGGATTCGGTTTCATGTTTACACAAGATTGAAATGAAAAAATATGCTTGTTATAAGTTCGCATACCCCCAATGACGCAAAATGAGGTACATGCCCCCCAAGCTTCATTGCATTCAACAAAGTGGATGGAATGAAGGTTCACTTTCGAGATCTTGGAAAGACTCGACTTGTATTTTACGAGATCTTAATCAAAAGACTAGATTTGGAAAGGGAGTTGTTTAATTTTTTAATGAGGTGGACACAGTAAAAGAACTATCCTCATAACCCTTGTTTCATTTTTTAATGAGCTTGACACAAGATCAGGAACTATGCTCGACCAGACCTAGTTTCATTTTTTAAGGAGCTTGACATAGGAAAGCGAACTATGCTCTGAAAGGACCCAGTTTCATTTTTAAGGAGCTTGACATAGGAAAGCGAACTATGCTCTGCGACAAACTTCATCATAATGAACAAGAAGTTGTAGCTTCCAAGAGTGCCACTCTCGGTGGAAGGACAACATCTTGGAAGTCAGGACCCAATGCAACCAGGACACTATGCACAATGGCGGCATCACTGGATACAGGCACAGGATAAGTAGCCACATAGTTGACCTGCAGTGGGGCAGATACAACTGGTGGATAAAGACCAGAAGGGGATGACAACTGCACAGGAGGCACCGGGGGACTAAAGAACGATAATTGATCGATAGTGATGATCCTTCCATCGTGTGGAAAGCAAACCACACGGAAAAGTGAAGAGACAAGGACCCCCATGGCATATACATAGTCACGACCAAGGAAAAGACTAAAATCTAAAGCACCTTGGGTAACCAACACGTCTATATAGACGGTTTTTCCTCCCAAAGTAATAGGGAACTATGGAAGGATCCCCAATGGTTGACTGGTTCCTCCTTCAAACGCCATCAAATTCTGCGCGACCGGCACAAGCTTTGGGGAGCCCAAAGCTTGCCAAGTAGTGGAAGGCATAAGACTGACAGATGCACCCTCATCCAACACAGTGCCAGGTACTGCCGTATCAGAGGCATGTACTGTAATATGGAAAGGCACATGGGATGGAAGGCGGAAGGCAGTCAGGTGACTCCAGTCGAAGGAAACGACTAAACTACTTGGTGGGGGAATCGTATGATTGCCCCTGCTCCAAAGAAGGACTCTCAGGATCAGCTGGGATAGGAGAGTCATTTTCAGAATCAGGAGAATCTGACGAGACGAGAATAATATGAGCATGGTGCTCTTCCAAACAGAGTGATCGACAGGTGGGGAACCCGATTCGACACTCTTCCCGACCAATGGTTGGTCTGGAACAGGCTTAGCATATCCAGGTTCAGAAAGAGGAGGATGGACAAGAGAAGGATCTAAATCAATCTCTTTGTCGACAGGGAGAGGGTCTAAAGAGAGCCTCTGATAACCAACGGGGAGTTGGGGTAAAGAAGCTGTAAAACTTTCCAAGACAGCGGAAGCTTTATCCATGAGCGGACAAAGGTGAAGGAGATGGTTGCCTTCACATAGCCTATAGGGGAATCAAATCTTCCCTTTCTTCGCCCCATTGCCAGTTGGTAGGGTAGCATCGCCATGAGCTTCAAAGGACGATGAGGGGCAGGCCAGATCCTGAGACCATACTTCTAAGACCTTAGGAAGGCCAAGACAATCACGAAGAAGATGGTCATCCTTGCACAATTTACAAGGAAACTTAACCTTCCGCAGAGGAGCAGAAGGTGGTCTGACCTGAGATGTACTCAAGGTAGTAGCTGCACTTTTAGCCTCTCACTTAGGTGACTTCTTCTT
This sequence comes from Pinus taeda, assembly GCA_000404065.3. Classification (NCBI taxonomy): domain Eukaryota; kingdom Viridiplantae; phylum Streptophyta; class Pinopsida; order Pinales; family Pinaceae; genus Pinus; species Pinus taeda. The sequence continues at coordinate 281,644 of APFE030737232.1, forward strand.
CTTCTTCTTAGCCACCTGGTTACTTGAATCCAGACTTTCACCAGGCGAAGTAGAAGATGAAGACGTAGAAACAGGCGAAGAAGGGGAGAGGTCCACCTTGGAATCAACATGATGTTGTTTGGGTGGAGGAACTGATTGAACAGTAGTTGAGACATTAGGGATCACAGAGGTTGAGAACAACCAAACAGGAAACCCAACAGTTAACCTAGGAAGGGACAACGTTGCCATGTAAGGAGCACCAACATTCCAAAAAGGAGGAAAATGACTAGGATTCCCAGCAGAGGGGATTCCTGGGTTGGTGAACTCTGGAAAAGTTGCCATCAAAAACAGAAAATCACACACGGGGCTGAAAAAGAGCCAAGACACACAATCAAATGGCCAACAAACAAAATCTAACAGGGTGTGTGATCGTGGCTAAATAAATTTTAAGACACAAGGACATAACTTGACCTTTTCATCTTTAAAGAGTCGAGAAAAGGACAAAAAGATGACTCTAGTCGCCTTTGAATGTTTAGTGAGCCTGAAATGATAAGTGCTCAGATGAGCCTTTTCTTTTAAGGAGTACGAAAAGGATCAAAAGTGACTACTCTGGAGAACTAGGCAAAAGGTTTACCAGACAATCTGTAAAACTGCATATACACCTTGGAAATCATATGAAAACCAAGGACTTTCCGTACAGCAGTCAATCTTCCTGAATGATGTGTTCGGTGCGTTACGGGTCGTAAGGCGGCAGACACGGCTTCCTGTGGATAAAGGATGATAACATAGTGGAGTCTCCCCATATACTCGATGGTACGTGGGAGCACAAGTCCGTACTAAACCACAATTGAGTCACAAAAGGAGGAATCACCCAACCTTGAGTGGAAACAAAAGTGACTAGGTTTAACGACGCCAGAGCACGTCTCTAGCCTAGACCTCTAGAATGTGAGCGTTATGTTCCAATGTGTTGTTAGATTCATTCCATTTATTTTAAGGTTGATCTTGTGTCAGGTTTCAGTTTTCAGGTCTTACTGTATGTAATTTCTCAAAATTCCCTAAATGAAATCTATATGCCAAAACATGTCATTTCATTCGATGAATGATAATTACGAGAGAGTTCAAGAGCTTTCACGCAAATGAAATGATCACAAAACAACAAAGAACTTCCCTAATGCAGCTAATGCAAATTAACAAACTTTTCTTTAAGATCACTAATCACTAATCGAAATGAAAAGTTCTAATTCT
>APFE030737232.1:282877-309602 GCA_000404065.3 Pinus taeda
CTCATAATAGTGTTCATTTTAAATGCATCAAACGCACCATACGCATAGCACACCAACACATTCCAACGCATAGCAGACAATCGTACATACGAGACTCACGGTCAATCCAACTGTTACCAATTGTTATGACCATAAAAAAAATTCCAATGCACCAAGCGCGGGAGTAATGCATTCAATGCAGCAATTCCAAATTCAAACGCACAATTACCACTTCTATTACAGTGTCAACCGAGAGTTGGAATGTCTATGCCCTCGAGCGTTAAACGTTCAGGCGTTAAAAACAAGGAATGTCACGCGTTAAACATTCAAGCATTGCTCAATGCAGTTATTCAATACAGTACATACCAGCGTTCTCCTTCAGGCGTTAACCAGACAGATGCGTTCAGGCGTTAACCAACGGATGCGTTATGGCAGAGGCAACAGATTATGGGACAGAGGAGTTACAAGGCACGGCTAAAAAAAGAACCTGGGACCTGTGCTCTGATACCATGTCAGGCCAGGAGTAACTCCAGAAAAACTGATACAATACTTCCATTAGGTAGCTATTGTTATATACGTATGAATGTGACTGATCAGTTCATCTTCTTGATGACTGATCACATTCTAGAAGATTAGGTGTCAACAGTTTCGGTTTTCAGGTCCTACCGTATGTAATTTCTCAAAATTCCGTAAATGCAATCTATATGCCAAAACATGTCATTTCATTCGATGAATGCTAGTTACGAGAGAGTTCAAGAGCTTTCACGCAAACGAAACAATCACAAAACAACAAAGAATTTCCCTAATGCAGCTAATGCAAATTAACAAACTTTTCTTTAAGATCACTAATCACTAATCGAAATGAAAAGTTCTAATTCTCATTAACTAATACAAAGCAAAAGAGATTTTCCTTTTTGTTGATGGAAAAATGCACTAAACAACTTTGAGAAATGATAAAAAACAAATTCTATTCAATACAAGCACATTCAGTTCCCTAAATCACCAAGAAAACCTCCAAAGAACGAGAAAAGTCCCAAAGACACCAATGAGCCGTGTAATCTAGGCTCAAAGTGAGACAAAGCGGAATTCAAGTGAAAAAGAGGCAAGTCACTCAAATAACGCAATGAAATGATTAACAACCACTAAACGAGTGCAAGGGAGAAATCAGAAAGTTGACTGGACCAATAGAAGACCAAAACTTCTAAGGAAAGCTCGATACACAAAGCCACTAGATGCCCTAGGGCTAGAAATGTGAAATCGATAGAAAATGGCAAACACCCAAAGGGTAAAGGTAATGTATGCAATTGTAATCTATGCACAATTCACTTGAAAATTATGCAAATTTAATCTATGCACAAATGAGAATTCTAATTATGCAAGTGTGATCTATGCAAGAGAATTCTCAAACACAAGATGATTCTAATGTAATCTAAGAACCAATCAAGTGCAAATTAAGAAAATTGGGTGAGAGTTCCAAAGATCAAAAAATAAAAAACTCTCAAAGGTGATTAACACTCATACAAAATTTAGGGCCCCCCCCCGGCGAATGAAGGGGAAATGTTTTTTGCAAAAACAAAAGCAAAAAGATGCAAAATTGTGAAAAGACTGAGAAAAACCTCCAAGAAATAACCAAAGGAAATCAAATTAAGAATTTCTAAAAAAGAGACTCAAAACCAGTCAAACAAGACTCCAACACACTCAAGTAGTTGAAAAAAGGTACCTAGAACAAAAACCAAGCTCAGGAGGCTCACAGCCAAGCAAACTTCAAAAGTTCCCAGGCCTGGCGCAACTGTCAGGCTGCAACTAGCGCCTTTCAGGGATTGGCGTGGGTTGTAAATGTACAACTTGTGCCAACTGGCGCAACTGTAATGCTATAAACCAATGCCAACTGAGTTTGCTATGGAAAAATAAAAACAAAAGAGCCAAGGCCAAATCAACAGTACCTAGGCACACCAAGAGGCAAGAAACAACACAGGGATTCAACCCAGAAAGCTAAACAAGAAGGAGAAACCAAGAAATAACCAAGAAACAAGGCAAGTTCCAAGTCGTTCAATTCGTAAACCAAACTGGAGATGGACTGAAGTGGCGTTGATCTACTTTGTTAATGCAGGGCAATAGCGTTTCGAAGGCTATATGGTCGTACTTCAGGATCCGTCTAAAGTTTACAAATCAAACAACAAAACAAAACAAGCAACAAGGAAAAAATCCAACTCCCCAGCGGAGTCGCCAAATTGCTGTGGAGGTAAATCTCCTTTGCGGACAGAGGCAATCCCACTAGCCTAAATGAGGTCTAGCAACAATCAAATAATGCTAACACGCAGGTTCCTAATTGCAAATTAAAGACCGATGATGAGGGCCTACCTCAAATCCAATGCTAGTACTTGTAGAAGAGTCGTCGCTCCCGTTCTTTCACTCCAGCTAGTCACAATCCCCACGATCCTCGTGAATGGACACCTACACATGCAAAGAACGACACAAATATAAGCATAAAATCCAAGAGATGCAACTATATATCAGTCAGAAAGGATATAACTCAAAAATCATTATAAAGCCAATAAGAGTGGAACCATAATGATAGTCGTCTATTATTATTGATTAACAAAGAAGAATACAACCAAGTTCTAACGCCAAATCCTCCTTTGGGTGGGTGATCAGCAACACATGCCTTGCAAAGCTTGTTGGGAATGGGGAACAAGCCTCTCTCTCCTTGGTTACTTGGACAAGGATCTCCTCATTAAACATATAGCCTTATGGGGATGAACAAGGCCTCTTGTAGCATGAGCTTAGCAATTCTCAGGCTTTGGGACTTATAATTTGGAGCTTGAAGAGTAGAATTACTAACTAGCTTGTCAAAAGCAAAAGGACAAGATTATATAGAGAGAGGAGAAGGAGATAGGATCATCCGCAAGATTCATGGGATTGGGCTTATCATTAGGAAGCTTCCATGAGAGGTGGAGAACTACTTCCCTTCTATGGAGATCTGAAGCCCAACTGAACTAACTCAAACTGGAATTAGTTCATGAATAGGTTAGGAAGAACCTTCGCAAGTTGGTTTGTTAAAAACTTTACCCAACTGGGTTGGCGCGAGTGCGACTCTGAGAGAAAGCGCCAGCTGGTGCGCCCTCGTTGGAGGATTTCCCCCATTGGCGCGAGTGATACACTGTGGAACAATACCAATGGAAAAAGGGCTATTCTTATGGGTATTTTGCAGAAGGTGTCTTCAGGGCATATGAAGTACATACTCAAGGGGATACAATGCAAGTGTTTTCAGGTTATGTCACTTCTCACAGGTACTGAAATACGTCCTCCAATGTGAGGGAGAAGGGGAACAGGGACGGTGACAAATTACTGTGTAACAGATGGCTAAGGTTAATTTGGAGCTGAACCTTCAGATAACTAAGCTGCAATTGAAGGCGCAACCTTCAACTCCACCTGAGGTGAAGGAACAGTGTGCCAGCAACATTACAGCAGGAATGTTAGAGATCAGCAGTGCAGTGGAGGACTACACCAAACTATTTGAAGATTCATTCGAGGTCCTCACCACTCTGCAGGAGGACCAAAACATACAGCACCTAGAAACAGAGGCGCGTGAGCTACAACAACATTATGATGACATAAAAGGGACCTCGCAGACAGTGGCCCTTACATAGAGGCTCACGCGGATGCATCGGGAAAAAGTGCTCAAGGAGCAGGTAGACATTGCAAAACATAAGGAAGTTGTCCTGAAGGCACACATACAACCATGGATCGATGAGGCGTTCATCATTACAGCCTCGATTAAAGTCAATCTTGTGCAGATGCAGGGAACATAGGAACAAGTGCATGGCATTAGTTCAGCTACAACAGTCTCTGAACAATGCATCCAGGAAGTACGGTAGGTAGCTGCTCACTGTGCTTCTGATCTTGCAGTGGTCCAAGCAAAGTTGGGTGGTCTTCACACAAAGATCTCTACACAGACAGAGTGACTTGAGGGTGAGTCACGATGTTTGTGTTGGGGGACCATTGGGTGCAGGATCCCCCAAGGGAATTTTTGGGGCTTAAAGCCCAGATTTTGGTTGAAATATGTAAATCCGATGTAAAGACTCTGCATGTTGTGGGCGTGGAGCACGAATTTTTTACATGAGTCCCCGCCCTTATTTTTGTAATGTAATGTCGACTTTAGAGATCTACCCATGGTTCGCAGACCATGAGATTGTATAAAAAGAGCAAGGCTCTACGTTGGAAAGAAGAAGAAGAAGAAAAACGAAGAATGGAGAATTGAGTCTTTTCTGAAGGGTAGAGTCAGGTCTCTGGGTCATAGAGTAGGAGAAGGCTCTGCAACTGAGTGCACAGAGGCCTAGTAGTCCACAACTGAGTGCGTGGACCCCTGCAACTGAGTGCACAGGGCGAGTCGAGTCTGTAACCATTGAAGCATTAATAAAGAAAAGTTTCGCATCAATTCTGTGTATCTATTTCCTGTTTTTATGCTTTGAGTATATTGGGTATGAATTGCATTTTCACTGTTTATATTGTGCATGAACTTATATGATTGTGTTGATTAAGTAAATGTGAGATAAGTATCTGTTTATGCAAAGATAACTAACAATTGCAAGAAGATAAGAAAGATCCGTTATGTAACTAGGGGAATAACTTAGATTGCTACCATAAGTAGTGTGAAAGCACCTCAACCCCTGTTGAGGGCTGTGGGAAGGTGGTTATAACAGATCATGAAGGTATCGCAGGTCAGGATAGTGCGCAAAGTGACCCATGAAAAGGTATTCATAGTTGGACTAATCAACCCCTCATACATCATGAGGGTGGGGAAACTTGGTTCCAGCATCCCCCCATACTGCTTCGAGTGAGACTTCAGTCCATGCACTGTGGGATGTTGCCGAAAGGGCTAGTAGTGTAGGGATTTGTCTGGCTAATTAACTCTGAACCTGGTCAAGCCCCTTCAAGCCAACATGGTGTGAATAAATGAGTTTATGTCGAACACCAAACAAAGTATTTCAATCAAAGGCCATTGATGTAAACATGTCGCCGAGAGTGAGGAAACTTTCCATTAATGTATGAAAGCACCAAGGTACCAAGGGGTGTTTCTAAGTCAACTTCTTGGATAATTTGCTAATGTCAATAGGAAGTGACCTGTCATAGGAGGGCCTTGATGTATCCCCTATCAACTACACAAAATGGGTATCATGATTGAGACAAAATGATGTTGATATGGAATTGGATCAGGAAAGGAAAACATGGAATGAAATCTTAAGAGTATTGTAATGGAATCAACTAAATGACTTCTCTTGAACACACCAACAACACTGAATGGAGTTGGCAGCATTGACCCAAAACTAAAATGGAGTATATGAAAATGGTATGATGACCAAAAGATAAGAAGATTACCCAACCCAACATCCATGAAGATGAAGTGGAAGAGTGTCGTGTTCAAGAAAGACTTGTTGTGATTAGCAAATGGAATACCCTGTTTTCCCAATTTCCCCAACCATACTGGTCAGTACCTCTTCATTTTTTAACAATCTTGAGGAGGATAACATATGCTTGATCTATAAGCTCATCCTTCATATGAATACTTCAGAGTATATTTAATGAACCTAGAGAAGGAGTGGTTTGGTCTTGTCATGTTCGACAAGTCCATCATTGTTTGATGTTTTAATGGGTCCAACAAAGGTAAAAATTGACATATTTTTCATGTTTAGAGAATTTAAAAAATAGGTGAAAAAGAAAACTACAGATGTGCCTTTTCTTATATAGTCTCTCAAGTCCGAAAATGTAGAAAACAATACTTAAGAGAACCTCTTAATCATGTTCGACTAAGGTATTCTTTTTTCATAAATATTCTATCTCAATCCAGAAAAGGGTTAAACTTATACTGAGTAGATGTCTTTTCATTTACTTTTACAAGTTCATAAAGACAAGTGCTTGACAATATTTTCATATTTTGGGAGTCTAAAAAGAGTTGAAAGAGGACTCCAATGGGTTCCTTTTTCGTAGGTTTATAGAGCCCGAAAAAGAGATAAAAGTATACTCTTTGGCCAAAATAACATGTTTAAAGCATGATAAAACCATATAAATAGTTGTTGACCTGCTCAAAACATCACAAAAGGGATTAAACATACTTGTTTCATAGTAAAAATGAAATATCTAAGTCAAAACATTAAATATTCAGTTCAATTGTTCGATATCATTACTATTTTTCTAATCCTCTCAAGGATCTCAAAAGACCTGTAATACGAAGGTGACAACTTGGGACATGAACCAATCCTCAAGGATCTCTTTTGGGGCTTGATGTGTAAGTACCATCTTTCTTCTTCATGAACAACATTGGTGCACCCCAAGGCAATATATTTTTCCTAATGTATTCCTTGTCAATCATTTCCTTAAGGTGTAACTTCAGTTCCACTACCTCTGTAGTTCTCATAATGTAAGGTGCCTTTGATATTGGTGCTACTCCTAGTACAAACTCAATAGAGAAATCAACTTCCCCATGAGGAGGCAACTATGAAATTTCTACTGGAAATACACCCTGAAACTGCTACAAAGCCATATACCTCTTTACGACTTCAGCATCCTCAACAACCTTCCCTTAGTCACTATAAATATGAACTACAAACAATACACACCCTTTCATGCAACTGCATTTTTCCTTCATAGATATAACCGTTCTCACCGATGTAGGCTTTTTTTTCCACTGCAATATTCTCTTCTCTCCATCATCATCCAAGCACTCAGTAACCTTCTTATAACAATCCACCTTAGTCCTATGAAGTTACAACCAATCCATACCCAAAATCATGTTGTATGATCCAAATCAAATCACATTTAGATGTGTTGATGTAGGCATGCCATTCAACTCAAATGCACAAGAACCCAATGATTAACTCTTTTCTTAGTACCTATATCCAACTGCACCAACCAAGACTCTGCATGCACCTGTTTTCTCAAACCACACTTATCCACCAGGTCAGGATTAACATAACTATAATTAGATCTAGGATCAATCAAAATGAAAACAACTAGATCACATAGCTTACCTTCCATATCAATAATGGATGTGTAGTGATCCTCCTATTTGTTATCAAATGTTACATAAATATGTAGCTATTGAAGGCGCCGAAAATCAGGTCGACAACAAGAGGGATACCCGCCCGGTCCGGACCTTAGTTGGAAGCTCCTTATCCGTTTGGTATACCGGGTCCGACTGGGGATCTGGGACTAGTTTCCCAATTCAATGTATGTGTGTGTGTGAAAGAAGGGTGTTTCTGTTCGGACTGGAATACTTCTATCTAATCTAATGCTATGCTATGTATTCTAATAAACAGAAAAACATCAAAATCTATGCTAACCCGGGGTGTGATCTTTCTTCTATGCAATCTAAAAAGATTTCATACAATAACTGGTAATAAATATGATTCAACTATTGTAAGAAAAGAATTCGATAAAAATGAGCTACTTCGTATAAGAAGTTAGACGAAACAACTGTTAAAAATTATCACATAAATGAGCTATTCATACACTAAACATAAACAAATAGTTATCACCGTACAAAAGTGCCAAATGATAACTCAGACATTTATGTTGTAACATATAAATAACTGAAAACTGAATATCTCTTTAACGCATAAGCAGAAATGGTTAAGAGATAAAAGTACCATTTATAACTAGTCCTACTCATGAGCTTCAAGCAATGATTGATTTATCTCTCCTTGATTCAACATCTACTAAGAGTACAAAAGTGAAACATCAGTAGCAGATATCAAATGCAAATATCAAATAAACCCTGTTCCATTCATTCACCAAAACCTCCTCTGAGGGTTCAAAAGTGCATGTTCTGAGGACAAGTTTTTGATAAATTTCTAGACCCTTCTCCAAATGCATGAGAAGGGTTTAAATACTACTAACTAAATAACTTATTTACAGAATTTGAGGATTCGGTTTAAATGACCGTCCTCTTTCTAAGCAAAATTATTCTAAAATTAAATCTACTAACTATTTCTAAATCTACCCCTTAATGTCGCAAGCATTCAGTATTTTTCTGAGTAGAGTCGGTGACTGTCTTCCGCCTTTGGTTGAGTTAAGCGAACAGAAACGGCAAGAGCTGGCATTCTCTTCTCAATAAAATTGATGATGCGCTTGAGAATCTCCCAATGAATATATAGCATTATTATGTATGCCTGGTAAAAATCCCATTTCAACTTGGTTAACCTTCAGATAGCTTTTGTTTCCAGTTTTCTTCTACTGCTGATTTTTTGCAGTTTTCGGGGCTCACAGGTGACTGAGAAACTAGGGACCTTCCTTTTTGAACAATTTTTCTTAGCTATGTGCGATTAGTGCTAAGCGCTAATCGCGCATCAGAAACTGCCTATGTTTCTTGATCCGGGCTTCCCTGATGTGGTTTTTGCCTCTTGCGCCTTTTTCTCTCATTCGGTATAAAACCCAAAATTTGTAAAAATAGTATTTATGTGAACTCTTGACCCTGAGAATTAAACTGTTTGTTTCTGGTATCAGTGTCTTTCAATATCCATTCAACCATGACTATACATGAGAAATTTGTGATAGATGCCTCCGAAGAGATCTGCGGCTCTTTTTCTTCCTTGAGTGGATTAAGTATGCTTTCCAAAATGTACATTGGAGTGCTGCCTTCCCTCTTCGTTGTTTTCTGCATAGTGCCCTGTGTAATGCTTCGTCCTTATTTCCTACAGTTTACATTGAGGCAGAAGTAATGATAAAGGACTAATAACAGGAAAACTTTTAAATGCCGAAGATATATGAGACATGCCACCTTACGTGAGTTATTTTTTCGAAAAACACAACACCCTACTTCATTAAAAACTAGCAATAACCCATTAATTCGCATTATAATACATGACCAACTCTTGGCTAGAAAGTTTTCTCGAACAATGAGCAAGAACCAACTGCGATGGAGGATTCCCGCGTTTTTGCTTTGCGATGTCGCAGATCGCAGTATCGCAATGTCGCAATGTCGCAATATCATCGTGTTGTTTTTATCGCAGATTGCAATATCGCAACTTTGAGGTGTCGCAGTATTGCGGTATCACAATATCGCAATATTGCAATATCGCAGATCGTTATAATTCTTGTGTAATTTTTGTGATATTTGCGATGTGCGATATGCGATATCGCATATTGACGATGTTTAAAAGTTTTTCAATGAGAGCGTTTGTCTTCAGCATATGCGATGCGATGTAGTTTTCGCGTCGCAATATCGCCTTTTATCATTTTAACTCTTTGGAAGGTGTATCCTATCATCCTTTGTGCGATGTGATATCCTTTTGGGAGTAAATTAATTTTCTTCATTTATGAAACTTAGGTTTTCTAGATTTTTCAAGGTATTTTCCTAAGTCCATGATGTTGTAGATTTCATCTAAAAATAAAATGTAACATTAATTAATTTTTTTGAGGGTCCCCACTTATTTAGTATTAGCAATAATACTTCATAAGGAGGGGGTTGTTGGTGGCCACAACAATTGGCGATTCACTTGGAACAACCAGTTATCTATGTGTTTCTATTGAACCTTTTCAACTTCCAAAATAGCAAATTTTTCAGAAAATTAAACTTTATTATGGAAAGATAAAGTACATTATACTCTAACTTGTCAATGGCATTTTGCTTCAGCTATTTTCAACTTTGATTATTTGCTGCCTCAAGTTAGTCCTTGCATTTACATCAGTCATTACTTGGTCTGTAAAGATAAAACAAAGTCTTCTCTGTAAACCAGTTTTAAAATATACTCATTTGTCGTAGGTAGAGCCTCTGCTGCCAGCAGGCGTTCATAGCCTCAACAAGGTTACCTTTTACCCAGCAATGATCCTTTATCCTACTAGAAAAAATCTGCAACTCTCAAAGAAGAATCCATATCTACACTTATTGCTTTTGATTTTCCTTTTATTCTTAAAGAACAATGTCTTGGTTTGGTGGCCAATTTATGACAAAATCATTCACTTGATTTATAACTTTGCTGAACAAGCTGGCTCGTGATGAGACCCCTAGCCTCTTGATTGTAACAATCTTGAGTCATTGCCCTGTTATGGTATGTAGTATTTGGCAAAGTCAGCAAGTTATAATATCTGTGATTATGATAAGCTGGCTTGTGATGAGACCTCTCATTCTTCAAGATAAAGTGTATCCTTGGATTGTTCCTCTGAAAGTTGTAATTTCCTTAGTGGGGAGGAAGTCATTGTATTCTTTAGATAGCTCTGGATGACAATGATAGAGTTTTTTGGAAGTAACTGTTCTACAGAGAATCTTTATTTTGTTATTGATACCTTTCATTGCACTGATATAAAACAATTTCTTCACTAAAGGTTTATCTTCATCAAACTTTTATGAAGTTGAAACTAGTGTCATATCTAGGCTAGAGTCTTTAACTGTATCTTTCAATAATAAAGATTTATTTTCCAAAAGAGTTGGTATATTTTTCGTAAATGCCTAATGTAACCATTCACAACTGGTTTTATTCTAAAAAAGAGAAAAACTATTACTCTATGAAATAGAACAATAATATTCTATGGAAAATATTTTTTAAGAATTTGTCCATTGACAGGCAAAGAGTATCTTTTACCTGCTAAATCCTTTAACACAAATGTTGATGGACTTATGACTTCTACAATTTGAAAAGGACCAAGCCACATTCTTTGAAATTTTGTATGTTTACCCTTTTCTTCGTTTTCCTTTTCCCATTTTAAAACTAAATCTCCTACCTGAAATTATTTTCTGGTCATTATATTTGAATCAAAAGAGGATTTTACTAGTGCCTGATGATGAGCATGTGTTTTCTTAGCTTGTTCCCGCTATTCTTCTAATTTGATTATTTCCATTTGTCTTAAGTGTAATGAGGAAGTTGGTACTTCATCAATGTATTGAACTAGAGACAATGAAGGAATTGCTAGATGAGTTGGAAGAACAACTTCTCTCCCATAAACACAATTAAAGGGAGAAGTGCTGATGGAAGCTTTTTTCGTTATTCGGTTTGCCCATAAACCATATATTAAGGATTTATGCCAATTTTTCTGATTTTGGTCTACTATTCTTTTGATAATCCTGATTAGGTTTTTGTTTGTAGACTCGGCTAATCCATTGCCTTGTGGATAATAATTGTCTGAATATTTAAGTTCGAATCCTCTTTTAGTGCAAATTCAGTCATTGCATTTCCAGAAAAGTATGATGCATTATCGAACATTAAAGCGGAAGGTAATCCAAACCTGGTGATTATAGATTGATCTATGAACTCAACGATATTTTTAGCATTAGCCGTCTTGAGTGGAACTGCTTTTACCCACTTAGTAAAATAATATGTTGCTGTAAGGATATATCTATGCTGCTTGGAAGAGTGAGGAATGATCTCACCTATTATGTCCAATCCCCACTGACTGAAAGGTTGGTCAATGTTAACTGGTTGTAGTGGTAAGGATGGCTTCTTCTGTCTTCCAGCAGTAGTTTGGCAAACTCGACATTTCCTCACATAACTGTGCGATTCTTTAAATAACATGGGCCAGTAATATCCTGTGCGCAAGATTTTATGTGCAGTAGCATCTCCAGCGTAGTGTCCACCTACTAGTCCGTCGTGGAGTTCCTGCAAGACTTTATCAGCTTTAGATTTTTCAAGACATCTAAGAAGAACAGAATCGTAATTCATTCTAAAATGAATATCATTTATTAGCTGATATTGTTTGGCTTTTAACCTTAGAGCTCTTTTCTTTGTGTAATCGAGGTATGAAGGAGCATATCCATTTTTAAGATAATAAATAATATCATCATATAATGACTGCTCATCGTTTAGGCTTACCTCGCACTTTTGTACCTCTACAGATGGGATTTCAGAAATTTGTGACGCTCGAACCAGCATTTTTCAAAAGCCTTGACCTCTTACAATATTTGCTGGTTTAATTTCTATGTCATATTCTTGTAAGGCAGTTACCCAATTGGCCCTTTTCTCAACCATATCCTTTTGTACTAGAATATTTCTTACCGATGGAAACTGTACTATAATTTTGGTGTGGGTTTTGAGTAGAAAAGGTCTGAAATATTTGATCGCTTTAAAAACAACATAAGCCTGTTTTTCCACATCTGAGTAATTTAATTTAGCAACTAGCAAATTTGAACTAAAAAAAGCAATTGGTGCTTCTACCTTTTCTTGATTCATTTGAGTGAGTATCGCAACATATGACTTATGTGAGGCAAATGTGTATAAAATAAAAGGCTCTAAAAAATTCGTAGTTGCTAAAGATGGAGCATTAATGATAGTCTGTTTGATCAGGTTAAACGCTTCATGTTCATCTTGGCCCCATTTAAAAATAGAGTTCTTTTTTATCATAGTTTGTAAAGGAGATACAATTCGTGAAAAATCTAGAACAAATCTCTTTACAAAATTGATTTGACCAAGGAAGGATTGCATGGATTTTTTGTTATGAGGTAGGGATATTTCATAAATTTCTTTGATTCTGTCAAAGTCAGTGTGAATACCAGATTTTGACACTATGAATCCTAGAAGTTTCCCTTCACTTAATGCGAAAAAAGATTTCTTTGGGTTGAGTGAAATTCTGTACCTTAAACATTGTTGGAATATTTTCTTAAAGTCTTTGAGATGGTCGCCTCGTTTCTTGGAGTACATGGTTATATCATCCAAATAAATTACTACTAACTTATTGACTAAACCTTTAAATGCAATGTCCATGGCTCTCTGGAATATGGCACCAGCATTAATCAAACCAAATGGCATCTTGTGATATGCATATGTGCCCCATTTAGTTCTGAATGTGGTCTTCAATTGATCATCAGGATTTACCAGCACTTGATTGTATCCTGAAAATCCATCCAAGAAAGACATTAATTCTAAGCCTGCCACTGCCTGCAATATCTGCTCCATAGGTGGTAAGGGAAAGTTGACCTTTTGACAGGCTTTGTTGAGATTGTGAAAGTCAATACAAATCCTAATATCTCCGTTTTTTTTCTAACAAGTACCATATTGGAGACCCATTTAGAATGTCTGACGGGAAAAATTATCTTGGCTTTCAACAGCTTATTGAGTTCGGTTTTTATCTGATTTTCTAAGTTGGGATGAATCTTTCTCAATTTTTGTTGGACATGTTTTTCATTATCGATCATCGGAATAGTATGTTGGATGATAGAGGTGTCGTATGTTTTAAGTTCATCATAATTCCAAGCAAAAACGTTTTTGTATTGTCTCAAAAGACGAATATATGCCAGTTTTTCTTCGGGGGCTAGGCCAAGGCCTAGATTTATGTTTTAGGGTTTGGCATCGATTCCTAGGTTTACCAATTCGTAATTCAAGGTCGAACTTTGGAGCTTTGAATTGGTGTACCTTTTAAACCGGTCTTTCAAATCGTACAAGTCTTCTAACTTGACCACTAATTTAGGTATAGCATTGTGAGTGCTATGTTGCTGTAATTGCCAATCATGTTGATCTTCGTCGATTATTTGGTTAGAGTAGGATCCTTCAGAAGTAAGGAAATTTACGATATCAGGATCGTCATTGAATATTCTCCAATTTGTGATGTTGTCAGGAATAGAAGGTCTAAAGATTAATTCTATTGAAAATCTATCTGGACTAAAATCTTCTGAAGGAATGAGCTTAGAAGCTACGTTAGCTAAAAGGTTAGCGCTTGCATTCTGGAGTCTGGGAATTGATGAAATATTGAATGCTGTAAAATGCTCAGTCAGATCTTGAACTAAAGATTGATAGTGTTTTAAATGACTTGACAGGCAATGTATAGTATTCAATACCTGTCTGACTACATTTTCAGAGTCTCCGAAGACTTGGAGATACTTTATGTTTAGCCCGATTGCTTTGTACAGCCCTTGAACTAAAGCTTCATAGTCTGCTGTATTGTTGGTACAATCAAATTCGAGCCTGCATGTTAACATGATTTTGTCTCCTTCTGGACTAATTAGCACGCATCTTGCTCATGCTCCTTCGTTAGATTTAGAACCATCAAAAAATAATTTCCAAAACAAAGATTTATTTACAAGTTGATCTAAAAAATTGATACATTTTGAACTATCCGTTTGAGAGAAATTCTTGATTTGGGACAAAACGAAATGTTCTAAATCTGGGGATGTATGAGCATTAAAATTGCCGAGAAAAGAATCTACTGAATAATTTCCAATTATGCTACTGTTATATGCTACTGGTTCATTTTCCCCTTCTAACTCCGCTACTATGTACTTTTGATGTAATTATTGTTCAACTTTTATTTGATTTGGTTTACCATTGTAAGGAATCCACATATGCGACCAGTCAATTGAGAAGTATCCATGAAATTTTTCTGACCAATCCCTGCTAAGAATTAAGCCATAAAACTCAGGGATATTAGCTACTAAAATATCAATTACTTGACATACCTTTGGGTTGGATGATAACCTTATGGTTACTTGATTTAATTCTCCGATGACTTCGACTTGAGACTGATTTAGCTAAACGATATGAACAGTGGATTTCTGTGGTTGAACATTTAATTTGGTGCATATGGACTTCGGTAGAATATTCGATGAAGCACCTGAATCCACTAAATAATTATGTACATTTTTGTTAAAAATTTCATAAGTAAGGAGAAAAGGGGGAGTATGAGATCTCGATCTACCTCCAATTAAGGCGATGTCATTTGGATCAATGATGTTAGTCGTATTACTTGGAGGTCTTCCCATGTTCTAAGAAGCTTGAGAAATTACAGCAGCAGGCAAAGGTGCAACTGGCACAGCATGTAATTCTTTCATCATTATCTTTTGTTGATGCTTTAGCTTGCTCAATTCATACAGAGTGATATTTTCCCTAGTCTTTTTCATGTCTTTTATGATATTGTACTCCATTTCATCCGAAACGATCAGTGCTTTAGATGGAGTAGGTGAATTTGTTTGGATTGGGCTAGTTTGAGTCGCTTTAGATGTCGTTTTCCTTGTTGCGACTTTATCCTTTGTTGCAGAGCTTGCGCTATTTGTTTTTGGGGTAGTTTGGGGAGGATCAAGCTGGTTTCTACTTCGTGTGTTAACTGGGAATACTTCTTGATCTTCCTCTTGTGGGAGGATGAAATCCCACATTCCTTGTAATTCTACTACTTCTTCATCATCGGTTTTCCCTTCAGTGGCAATTTCCTCTTCCTCTTCCCCGGATTCAACATTTGTTATAGCATTGGGTAGCTTTGAACCTGTTGACGAGCCTCTTTTAAAAGCTCTGTAGGGATTTTTTGAAGAAGTTTCTGCTACTTGCTTTTTTATGTCGACCATTTCATTAGACATGGTCTTAAGAACTTTTTGCAATCCCTCCAAATCGAATGGATCTTTTTCTTGTTTTTTCTTGGACTCTTCTTTGAAGGTGACCTTCTTAGACTTCCGGTCTTCTAATGCGGATTTCTTCTCTAAGGCTATTATTCGTTTCTCTACTGCTATGGCTTCTTTCATGTTTTCAGCAAGAGTTGTTTTATTAGCCTTGTCCACGAAGATTGCTATGTTTGATGGTAATGCAGTGATATACCATTCACATCGCACTTCCTCACTAGGCTGGGAAGCAGTAGGAATTTTGTTTAGAATCTTATTGAAATGTAGATTGAAATCTTTAATCAGTTCTCTAGATTCTGCCCTAAGATTGGATAGGTCATTGATTAACGTTGCCGTAGACCTGTCGTCACCAAACTTGGTTAGAAATTGGTCTTGGAAGATGTCCCAACTGGTAATAGATCCAGAGGGTAATGAAAAATACCAGGATCCGGCTGTTCCTTGTATGGTATAAGGAAACAGTCGAACAACAACATCTTCATTAGTAACCCCGTTGAGGTTGATGGATAGCATAAAGTTGTTTATGTGCTCTTCTGCTAGCATGCCTGCCTCAGGAATGAACTTGGGTAGCCATTTCTTAGGATGGGTCAGTATTTGACTCAAGGGCGCAGGCATTAAGACTACCCCAGGATTGTTCCATGGAGACTGGGCCATTGTTGAACTGCTAACAAGGGGATTTGCAGAAAATGATCCCTGTGATTGAGAAGATGAGGTGACTATGATCACAGATGATTGAGGAGGAGTTGTAGGGATTCCACTAGGTGGATTGATAATGGTCTGGGGTGGTGGAGTAGATGGTTGACTTCGCGGTGGAGAAGTTGAGTTGGAAGATGTTTATGAAAGAGTCTCGCTGTCGGACCCTTTAGGTGACTTCCTTGCTCTTTTCCTTTTAGGAAGAGGTAGTTCGGTTGGCCTAATACCGAACTTTTCACTCTTAAGTCTGGTCAGGGGATGAGCAAGGTTATACTGCGAAGTAACGCTGCCTTGAGATTTATCAGATATTTGACGGGAAATGGAAAATTGCTGAAGTTTATGAATCAGAGATTCGACTTCAGGAGGTTCAATTACAGATTGATCTGAAATGTGAGGATTTGTAGCAGCGGATGATGCTCTAGCGACTTCTAACTCTGGATTTAAGTGTAATGGAGAAGTCGGAGGAGCTGGTGAGGGCGAATTACTCTCAGAATGGTATTTTGATTTGGATTTACTTGCCATTCATAGTTCAGGCCCTCCTTCTAGCGCCAAATGTGTTGAAGGCCCTGAAAATCGGGTTGACAACAAGGGGGATACCCGCCCGGTCCGGACCTTGGTTGGCAATTCCTTATCCGTTTGGTATAGCGGGTCTGACTGGGGATCTGGGACCAGTTTCCCAATTCATTGTATGTGTGTGTGTGAAAGAAGAGCGTTTCTGTTCAAACTGGAATACTTCTATCTAATCTAATGCTATGCTATGTATTCTAATAAACAGAAAAACATCAAAATCTATGCTAACTCGGGGTGTGATCTTTCTTCTATGCGATCTAAAAATATTTCATACAATAACTGGTAATAAAGATCATTAAGCTATCGTAAGAAAAGAATTCGATAAAAATGAGCTACTTCGTATAAGAAGTTAGACGAAACAGCTGTTAAAACTTATCGCATAAATGAGCTATTCATATACTAAACATAAACAAATAGTTATCACCATACAAAAGTTCCAAATGATAACTTAGACATTCATGCTATAACATATAAATAACTTAAAACTGAATATCACTTTAACGCATAAGCAAAAATGGTTAAGAGATAAAAGTACCATTCATAACTAGTCCTACTCATGAGCTTCAAGCAATGATTGATTTATCTCTCCTTGATTCAACATCTACTAAGAGTACAGAAGTGCAACATCAGTAGCAGATATCAAATGCAAATATCAAATAAACCCTGTTCCATTCATTCACCAAAACCTCCTCTAAGGGTGCAAAAGTGCATGTTCTAAGGACAAGTTTTTGATAAATTTCTGGACCCTTCTCCAAATGCATGAGAAGGGTTTAAATACTACTAACTAAATAACTTATTTATAGAATTTGAGGATTCGGTTTAAATGACTGTCCTCTTTCTAAGCAAAACTATTCTAAAATTAAATCTACTAACTACTTCTAAATCTACTCCTTAATGTCGCAAGCATTTAGTATTTTTCTGAGTAGAGTCTGATGACTGTCTTCCGCCTTTGGTTGAGTTAAGCAAACAGAAACGGCAAGAGCTGGAATTCTCTTCTCAGTAAAATTGATGATGCGCTTGAGAATCTCCCAATGAATATATAGCATTATTATGTATGCCTGGTAAAAATCCCATTTCAACTTGGTTAACCTGCGGATAGCTTTTGTTTCCAGTTTGCTTCTATCGCTGATTTTTTGCAGTTTTCGGGGCTCGCAGGTGACTGAGAAACTAGGGACCTTCCTTTTCGAAAAAAAATTCTTAGTGATGCGCGATTAGTGCTAAGCGCTAATTGCGCATCGGAAATTGCCTCTATTTCTTGATCTGGGCTTCCCTGATGTGGTTGTTTCCTCTTGCGCCTTTCTCTCTCATTCGATATAAAACCCAAAATTTGTAAAAATAGTATTTCTGTGAACTCTTGACCCTGAGAATTAAACTGTTTGTTTCTGGTATCAGCGTCTTTCAGTATCCATTCAACCATGACTATACATGAGAAATTTGTGATAGATGCCTCCGAAGAGTTCTGCGGCTCTTTTTCTTCCTTGAGTGGATTAAGTATGCTTTCCGAAATGTACATTGGAGTGATGCCTTCCCTCTTCGTTGTTTTCTGCATAGTGCCCTATGTAATGCTTCGTCCTTCTTTCCTGTAGTTTACATTGAGGTAGAAGTAATGATAAAGGACTAATAACAGGAAAAATTTTAAATGTCGAAGATATACGAGACATGCCACCTTATGTGAGTTATTTTTTTGAAAAACACAGCACCCTACTTCATTAACAACTGGCAATAACCCATTAATTCGCATTAAAATACATGACCAACTCTTGGCTAGAGATTTTTCTCGAACGATGAGCTAGAACCAACTGCGATGGAGGATTCCCGCATTTTTGCTTTGCGATGTCACAGATCGCAGTGTCGCAATGTCGCAATATTATCGTGTTGTTTTTATCGCAGATCGCAATATCGCAACTTTGAGGTGTCGCGGTATTGTGGTATCGCAATATCGCAATATCGCATATCATTATAATTCTTGTGTAATTTTTGTGATATTTGTGATGTGCGATATGCGATATCGCATATCGGTGATGTTTTAAAGTTTTTCAATGAGAGCGTTTGTCTTTAGCATATGTGATGCGATGTAGTTTTCGCGTCGCAATATCGCCTTTATCGTTTTAACTCTTTGGAAGGTGTATCCTATCATCCTTTGTGCGATGCGATATCCTTTTGGGAGTAAATTTATTTTTCTTCATTTATGAAACTTAGGTCTTCTAGATTTTTCAAGGTATTTTCCTAAGTCCATGATGTTGTAGATTTCATCTAGAAAGAAAATGGAACATTAACTAATTTTTTTTAGGGTCCCCACTTATTTAGTATTAGCAATAATACTTCATAATGAGGGGGGTTGTTGGTGGCCACAACAGTAGCCCACATCCCCAACTATATGCGCCTCTTGAGCACTGTAGATCTAATGTATGCCACCATGATACAATGGACAATCCTTCTTGTGATGATCTTTGCCACAAATCCAACACTGCAATGGTTCTCTGTCACTACCCTTATTCTGTTACTCTCCAGGCTGAGACCCATGTCCCTTCTCTACCAAATTAAACTTCTTGTAAGGAGTAATATTTATTTCTCACCTACATTCTGAAGTCTTCCCCACTTAGGTGGTCATTTTCCTTTAATCTTGTCATTTCCTCTCCAATCACACTTAGGATTGACTTTGTGCTTTGACTTCTCATAACAGTGCTTCAACTTCCCATTAACTTCCTCTAGTGACCGAGGCTCATCATACTCAATCTGATCCTTGAATTCTAATGATAGTCCACTAATGAACCTTTGAACCTTTGTCTTCTCATCCTTGAGGTAAAACACATACCTTAACAACTTCAGGAACTTAGTCGTGTACTCCTTGTCTATCATAGATTCTATATTTAGATCATAGAACTCTTTTGCTTATGTGCAACTTCCATATATGTGCATATCTTATGTATATGTTCAATTTTCATATATGCACATATACAGAAGTTGCGTATATATAAAATTTTGGCGCAAATTCCATAATATGCATATACGATAGTCTCCATATATGCACAACTTCCATATATGCACGACTTTCATATATGCACATATTTTGTATATGTGTAAATTCCATATATGTGTATCTAACACATATGTGCATCAACTGTATATGTACAACTTCCATATATGTGCATATACGAAAGATATGCACATATACAAAAGATATGCGCATATACGGAAGTTGTGCATATACGAAATAAATGTGCATATATGAAAAATGTGCACATATACAGAAACTGTGAATATATGGAAGATGTGGATATACATAATTTGTGCGTAACTTCAGCCACTGTATATGTGCAACCTCCATATATGCGCATATTTGTTTACGCATATATGGAAATTGTGCCTATATAGAGTCTAAAGTTCTACACAACTTCTCTATATGTGCATATCTTCTGTATATGAACAACTTATGTATATGCACATATCTTCTGTATATGTGCATATCTTCCATACACGCATAACTTCCGTATATGCACATATATAGAAGAAGTGCACAACTTTCATAATCTGCATATACGACAACCTCCATATATGTGCAACTTCCGCAAATGTACACATATTTTATATATACACAATTTATGTATATGCGTAACTTCCATATATGTGCATCTCTTCCATATATGTGTAGCTTCCATATATACACATATTTTGTATATGTGTATCTTCCGTATATGCTCAACTTCCATATGTGTGCATATATGAAGGTTGAAGTTGTGTACAAGTATGTGCATATACAGAAGTTGTGCATATACATAATATATGCACATATACAGAAGTTGTGCATATATGGATGATATATGCATATACAAAAGTTTTGTATATACGGAATTTGCACATATATGAAAGTTGTGTATATACGGAAGTCGTAAAACTTTTATATATGTGCATCTCCTGTATTGCATATCTTCTATATATGCACAACTTTTGTATATGCAATAGACTCGAGATTAGCTACGTAGTGGCCAAAAAAAAGCTGCTTAGCATTGGCCCTTTGGAAAACACCCACGAAGTGAGTGAAGTCTCACCTAAGATGCTAATGGGTGACTATTGGAACTAGGTTTCCACAATCTGACAATAGTATCTTTGACCTACGACATTGAACTCCTATTGTCAAACACTTTACAATCATTCCAGTATTGTTTACCATGCAAGGATTTCATTCTTTCGACTTAACCATATAGTTCATAATTCGAGGCCAACAACATACGAGAGGTCCCAATAGTTTACGCTTTCAACCATTAGGTGTTGTACCAACGCTCGCCCAAGAATATTCTCTCCTACATATAGGAAATATCATCTATTATCCTTGACTACCTTACAACCATTCAACCTCTTAAGCACAGTGAAATTTATTTGAAATGGTAACAAACTAGTTGACATACATAAATCCCACACAACATAAACATTATGAAATTCATACCATTAAATGTGGATACAAGTGTTTGGAACTATCATAATATCCTTTTAACATGCAAAAATATAATATACATAAACAATATTAAGCATTCGGACATCGATACAAAACATAGGAGGAAATAAATCCATCCATTAGTTCATATTATCATCGATGAAAAAAAGACACTAAGTGTTGAGTACATATATCAAACCAATATGACGACCTACCATTAATATATGTGTCAAGCATAAACAATATTAGAACTTAGTAGGAAATCCATACATACAAATAGACATGAACAATATAATAATGCTACTCTGCAACTATCAACCCACATAGACCGACCTATAACTTTGGTCATATATAAACTACACAAAAATGGAATAACAATACCATACAACTTCGCTCTCTCTTCTTTCCAATGTCCAACATTTCCGAAAAAACGACCAACCTACATTCTGTCCTCAACAGATTGTTTTATCCTCACCTATAAGGCTCTCAAATCCTCTCATCATTCTGCCTGATAGCTCCAGCTATCATACCCTACACTCCACAAAAAAATGGTGTTGCAAAAAGAAAAATAGAATGTTGGTGGAGTGTGCATGGAGTATGATTAAAGGTAAGAAACTCTCAAATTCTTTTTGGGTTGAGGCCATTAACACTTTTGTTTATTTAAAGAATATAATTCCAACAAGGTATCTTGATCTCAAAACCCCATTCGAAGCCTTGTATGGTTCTAAACCAACAATTCATCATTTGAGGGTATTTGGGTGAAGGCCTTCGCACATATCCAGAAGGAGAATAGAAATAAACTTGATGTTAAAGCTATCAAATGTATATTTGCAGGGTACTATTCATAATTTAAAACTTATAAAATGTTTGATCCCTCTACTCGCAAAGTATTTCCAAGTAGACATGTTAGCTTCCATGAGAAGGAAGACAAAGGGAGAAAGGACAATAACTATGAAAGGTTGCATATACTTCTTGAAGTTGAATGCAATAAAGAAGAAGTCAAAGACAGAGAGTAGAAAAAAATTGAGGAAGAATCTATTTAATTTTATTTTACAAAGAAGGATATAGGAAAAAATTCAATTAAATGTTTTTGGTTCAACTTTCATAAAATATGTATTTATATAAGAATGAAGGGGACTTCCTTTAAACCTTAATGATCTAATATTTAAACCTTGGTTGTCCAAATATATGATATTGGAGGAGGGATTAGATATGGGTGTGGTTACTACATTTCATAGGTATAAGTCAACCATTGCAATCCAAGTAAAAAACATGATTGTTTTGATTAAATAGTGTTTGGAAGCCTATGATAAATCCAAACAAAGATGTGTTATTTTGATTCTTATAGTGGGTTGATTTCTTATGAATATAAAGATAGCATAGTTGGGAGAGAGAAAAAAATGGTACCCACACTTTGGGCATGCCAAAACTCTAAGACAACTCTTTTTGTTCTACTTCTAACTTGAACTATCTATGGTTCGATGGAGAAGACATGATGGCAATATTTGATTGCTTCCACAAACTAATGGGATACATTGCCCAATGCCCACCTATCTTTCGTGCCTTACCTCCTACTCATGATTTTCTAGAAGGTTGTACCTCCGACAAAGGCTTCTCTTGTGGGCCTTCCATCCCTTGTTTTGAGTTGTATCCCATACGATCTCATGTTACTCTCGAGATCTTAAACATCATTGAATTTAAAGTCTAAGTAAACTTACATTCTTTATTTGATTTGTAGAGAAAACTTTACTTCAAAAGTAGCTACATTGCCTACAATTGCTTCAAGATCAAAAGGCTTGACATTCTCAAGGATTTTGTGATACAACTTGTAAGTTTGGCATTATCCTCACAAACGTGTTTCTTGGAATTCATATCCTAACATATGTTTATGAAGAAAAAACCTATGTTGGATGTAGGCTAAAGTTCATATATGCTTGAACATATGCCATGTTTTGTCTCTCTAAAATAAAATGATAGCCTGAACAAAACAATTTTAGTGAATGAGGTTTGGGGAGCTCTAAATTGCTTTGATCTTGATAAATCCCCTGGCTCTGATGGTTTCTTAGCACATTTTTTATAAGCATTGTTGGCCGATGATAAATAAGGATTTAGTTTGAATGGTATCTTGTGTTCACAAATTTTCAATATGGGAGGTGAGATCAATTCTGCATTCCTAGCCATAATTCTAAAAGAAGTTAACCCATCCTCCTTTGACAGGTTTAGACCCATTTCTCTCTACAATGTCTCCTACAACATAATAACAAAGATCATTGCAAACATGATCAAACCTATTTTGGCAAATATAATCTCCAAAAATCATGGCAAATTTATATACAAGTATAAAATGATTGATAACATCATATTGGTAAAAGAACCATTCACTCAAGCAAGCAGTGAGGGGAAAAACAATGATTATAAAGTTGGGCATGGCTAGTGTCTTTGATTAAATTATACATAGTTTTCTTTTTGATGTTATGTGGAAATATAGTTTTACCTCTTAATTTATTTCTTAGATATCCTTTCATATAAGTTTCCCTTGGATTTCTCATCTAGTCAATGGTAGATCAATAAGATTTTTTGAAGCCTCTCATGGTCTTCAAGATGAGATGTCCTTTTTCCCCATTAATTTTATTATACTATTATATTATATATATATATATAATATATATATATTATATATATATATATATAAAGCTTCTACATTTTGATATTCAATATTATTTTTTGAAATATAATTATTCTTCATAAATCTGTTATGTTGCTATTTAAAATAATGTGATTGTGACAATATATACAATCAACCTCTAATATAAGTAATTTACATAAACCCTTCTATATCATTTAATGTGCTAGTAATGTCTTACATGGTGGTGCCTAAATGATAATGAAGTTTGATTTTGTATTTATGATTTTTTAATAGTAAAAAAAGTTACTATAAGTTAATTGTTAAATTAGTAATAAAGATTATTATTACTTATAATTTATAAATTAATTATTTATTGTAATATATGCCTAGTGTGTTTATTTTGGAATAGAATCGAAGATAAATGATAGAGATTTAATCTTTTCTTATATTTACTAAATATTTAAGGTAATGCCTTTTTTGTTTTTCAATTTAAGAAAAATTTTTATAAAATTATATTCAAATAAAATATAATAATTTTTAACAATGAAATGACATGTCATATTTTAGCGTGAGGTATTGATAACGTGTATTAGCCCTGATATTGCAACAATGCTCATACTATTACAAAGCTTATTTAAAGATCAGAATTTTCATAATAATAAAAAGATAATTGGGTTCAGGGAATATTGCACATTTTTTAGAAATATTATATTTTGTATTCTATATATAAATTGTTTTTATATGAATATAATAATTTCAAATGAAATGATATTTAATCAAATTTTATGTTTTAATTTTGACATTATAATAAGAAATAATATTTTATATATTTATTAAAATTGATGTATATCATATTTACCAATCATTTATTTTTATATTTATTTATAAAAATAATCTCACAACTCGATCAATATTAAATTATTTAACTAAAATAATTAGCAATCCATTCATTAATTAAAATATACTTGATAAGATTATAGATAACAGAGTTTCATCTTTATCCACTCTAATTTCATTATATAATATATAATTTAGTTACAACTATGTATATTAATATTATCTTTAAATACAGTCCAATTCAAATTCAAATTAAAATTCAAGAAATAAAATTCAAATTCCATCCAAATAAAAATTCAAATCAACACGCCCAAATAAAATTTGAAATTCTAATGTGCACGGGCACAACAAAATCAAAATTCAGCCAATCATGACCTCTCTAGCTGATTTGGTCCTTGGTTCTTTTTCATGTGTCTCCTACCAGATGTATTGTCAATATGTTTAGTTTTTTGAGGATGTCAAAGCTTCTCTAAAAACACTCCAGTTTTGATATGGAAAATGTGTTATGAACAGAAAAGTAAAATCTGTAGGTAATGAACTGTTTGGCATCATATTTTTGGACATCAAGTTATTTGGGCGTTCCTGATTTTTCATCATCAGGAATCTGATAGTATCTATCTATGTAATTCAGATCTTTATATTGTCTTAATATAAGCTATGATGGTTTTTTTCTCTCTGAAAAAAAATAAAAATAATAAATAATAAATAATAAATAAAATAATAATAATAAATAATAAAATAAATAAATAAAATTCAAATCGTCACAATGAATGAGAAATGTTGCATTAATGGTGTAATAAATTAGCAGCGCAAGTAATATGTCTAACGCTTCAAGTAATGCAGGGGAGATCATATATGTAATATTATCGATCATATTTCACTATACATATCATATGGATGTTCATCTATTATCTGATAACCTTAACAGCACTAAGTTCCAATGATTGGTTCAGTGACTTTTTGTTAAGAATTTTTCAATTTTCCACCTACACAAAGAACTACAAATTAACTGAAGAATAGTAAATCAATGCAGTAGTAATGAATAATTTTTAATATTTACACTAAACCGGATGGATTCAAAGTAGTGGATTCACCAAATACTGATTGAATAAGGGTTTCAATCATTTTTTTGGATTTGTTGTTAGTCTGTGAAATTTACATTCTCTTTTCAAATTTCCATGATTTCACCTTTGCTCCCACCACTCATGTCTAGCTCTGGGTGTTATCTTTCGTTGACCAGAACCGTGTATTCTTCTTCTTGGCAATTCTGTTTCAATTAACTAACATTGATTTATTGATATTAACATCTTCATTAAAAAGTGCTTGATACAAAAATACATATCCTCTGCAGAACCCAAACATTTAGCCATGAAAGCTCAAAAAAACAAACATAATTGCGAGGATACCCAGCCATTCCTACAATTCTATAAATGCATCTCATAGTTCTAGCACAGACCAAAATAGATCATCCAAACGTATATGACAGAATGGCAAAAAGCGAAGAAAACCTCTGAACCAAAAATCGAAGGAGCCCTCAGCACAGATTGAGCCATGCGGCAACATTTCAAAATACATCTTACCAAAATAAAGGAGAGAGGAGCACTTCACATTTAGACAAGGCATTCGCCTCCCAATTTTGTTCCCTAAACACAGGAACAAAAGAGATTTCTCGGAATGAAGGAATGATCTGCGATATATCGTCCATCTAATGATGGAGAGGGGAATTTCAAGGGAGTTCTGACTCAACACCCAATCAATTATCAATTTAGAGTACCAAACAATTTTAATGGATTCAATTTCCAGCCATATCCCACATTTTAGGAGCTCCCAAGTGCCACGATCTCAGCTCTAAAAATTTTCACCTCCCATACCAATAAAAGTTATATTCATGTTCAGAGCTAAGTTTGTTAAGCGCCCCACACCCACCACTGCCACAATTCAAGTCGCAATCAAAAAAACCCAATGGGAAATAATCTCCCAAATCTTTGATGGATATAGAGTGCCTAAAGCGTCGAGGCTGCCATGGGCCTATCTCCATAAAATGGCCAACAATATTGAGTCAAGTGACAAAAGCATCATGGACTCTGCCCTCTAATACAACAACGTTCTGTGAAGTCCATATCCCCTAGAGTACATGTTATCACTCAGGTTGTCCCTAAGCTCCTGAAGGGATACGGCCGAGGTAACCACAAACCAATCTTTGGATTGCAGGTTCTATCCCACCTGCAATCAGAGAGGGCTCTC
Organism: Pinus taeda; assembly: GCA_000404065.3. NCBI lineage: Eukaryota > Viridiplantae > Streptophyta > Pinopsida > Pinales > Pinaceae > Pinus > Pinus taeda. Next base: position 309,563 of record APFE030737232.1, read on the forward strand.
TCTTAATGATTTAACTTTGTTGATGATGATTTTAGGCTAG
>APFE030737234.1:0-24964 GCA_000404065.3 Pinus taeda
TATTTAGCCAACGGTATTGTGTTATCATGGTTTTGGCATGTGGTATTGTTTATTTTATTATTATTATTGAGCCCCATTATCCTTGATTTGAGGAAGAGCTTGCCTATATAAAGCAAAGGAGATCATTTGGCTTAAGTATGTTTTTGGTTGAATATCTTATGAGGGTTAGATCTAGTCTAGATCTAAATAAGGCGAATCTACTGATGGACTAAGATCTCTTCGGCACATGTTCAGATCTGTAGATCTAACTGTCTGGGTTCTTTCTGAAGCCTTGAAATCATCTATGCCCGAAGGTACGTAGGTACAGTGAGCGAAAAGTGCGTACATACGCAGGAGCGAAGAGTTTCAGGTGCGCCGGTATGCAGGCACAGAAGGGTTTCAGGTGCGCCGGTACGCAGACACAGAAGGGTTTCAGGTGCGCCAGTACGCAGGTGCAGAAGGGTTTCAGGTGCGGATGACCGCAGGCAGTTCAGTGGACTCAAAGCGGGGTACGCAGGCTAGCAGTTGAGCAGAGTGCATACGTACGCAGGCTAGCAGTTAAGCAGGGTGCGTACTGTATGCAGGCAAGCAGTTAAGCAGGGTGAGTACCAGTATGTAGGCAAGCACTTGAGCAGGGTGAGTACCAGTATGTAGGCGAGCAGTTGAGCAGGGTGCTTACTTCTCTTGAAATCCTTGTTTATCATTGTTGTGTTCTGGGTTTGGTTCTATTATTATTGATCTGGTTACTACAGTTGATTGGGTGATTCTCTTATACTTGATGATCATTTGATGCTTATGGATCCAGTTTGAAAATTTATGAAAAGTGGTCCTTGTAAGAAAAGTAGTAGGGGGTTGTAGCTCCCTTCCAGGAGAAATTGGAAAACGAGAGAGAGTTGTAGCTCTCTGCAGGTTGCAGCCTGCGTACTGGTAAAGGACTGCACCAGTACAAGACCATTGTAAAAGGAGTTTCTAATTTGAAAGAAGATAGAGACATATTGCAGCAGGTGGTTTTCACCCACATTGGGTTTCCACCTTATATCTGGTGTTCTTTGATGTGACTGTCTGCTTTTCTTGTTCATGCTCATTATTTATGGTATTGGTATGCAAAAATAATTCAAAGTATAAATAAGAAAGATTTGGCAAAAGAATTAGATAATACTGATTCACCCCCCCTCTCAGTATTATTGTCAACAGATAATAAGCAGTAGAATGTCCAAGAGTAATGTGATATTGGTGACAAAAGTTAATCATTTTCTTGGACTTAAAATCTTGAGCATTGTTAGTTATAATCTTCATTGGGCAACCAAATCTAGACAATATGTTATTTTCTAGAAAAGAGATAATTACTGAATCATTAGCTTGCCTGGTTCGAATCGCCTCTATCCATTTGGTGAAGTAATTTGTGGTTGTGAGAATCCAACGATGTTGCCCTGATGAAGGAGGATGAATTTATCCAACAAAGTCCAATCCCCATTGATGGAAAGGCGCCTCCACATATATAGGAACCAAAGGCAAAGGCACAAGCTTTCTTCTCCCTTCAAAGATTTGACATTCATGACATGTAGCCACCCTTTTGTAGATATCTATGAACATTGTTGGCCAAAAATATCCAACCCTTAAGATCTTATTTGTAGTAGCTTTCCAATAGTGGTGTCCTCCATAATCTCCTTTATGAAATTCTTCAATAAATCTATCAACTTCTTTTTCAAGGATGTGGCTTTTGTTCTACAACATAATAAAGCACCTGCCAATTTAACAAAGTCCAAAGCAAGATTTGTCAAGATGAAATCCTTATGATATTTTGTATATGACCAAAATCTATTTTGGAAAGATGCAGGAGGGATTTTGCTAAATTGTCTCCTTGAAGAAGAAGTTGATAGAGTTATTGAAGAATTTCGTAAAGGAAATTGTGGAGGACAACACTATTGGAAAGCTACTGCAAATAAGATCTTAAGGGATGGATATTTTTGGCCAACAATGTTCAGAGATATTTAATATCACAAAATTATGGATGTGCCTGGATAATTAAGGGGTCTTGAATATGGATGGTATGGTTAGTTAATCCAGGCGTGTCAGTGGGAAAAGGTGGAATAGTGATAACAATGGCCCCATCAAACTGTGTTGGCAATTGGTTGACAATAAGATTTAGAGAAGATTCCTTAGTTGGTTGGTTTCATTTGAATTTGAATTAATAGGTATGCAATGTTGGAGTGACCCTTGGCAGCGCCGAGCATCCAAGCTGTGACTCTATTCGGGTCAACCGCCAGAGTTAGACACAGAGAAGTCTCTGTTAAGGAACATAAAAATCATGGTTCGAGCTGCTGGTACAGGTAAGAATGACCATGGGGGTTGTGGCCATGGGAAGAAGAGGAATGCTTCTCCTTCTCCAACTGGCCAACCCAGCTCCTCTAGCATAGCGGGTCAAAGATGTAAGCCAACCTCTCGTATAATTCAGGAAGAAGATCAAGCATATCATGCTAGAAGCTCCAAGCTGGTGAAGCAACTTATTGTAGATTGGGAGGCTAAGATTTGACAAACCAAGGAGGATTTTGAACTTGATATGGACGAGTGGAAAATTGTGATCTCAGACCCAGGCCACACTCATGGTAGATCATATTAATAAAAGCAGACAAACCATTTTTTTGGATGATGAAAAGCATTCGGTTGAAAGCTCTAGAGCAGTTTCCTCCTCACATGCATTTGGCCCCTCAGGGACACTCGGATTACACCAAATAATTTCAAAAAATACAGTTTTAATTATAGCAACATAATGGTTAGCTCAGTCGAATAGAGCATCATATCCCCTGTATACTCCACACAGAGTTGCCAGGTTCCACTATGAAGGATCCTATGCCGATGGGTTCAGCTGATGATGAGTAGCAACATTGCATCCTTGCTTTGAGTTGTGCATGATATAGTTTCAAATTTCTATGCTTATTAGCAGTTATGTTTACATATATTTAGAAAATAGGAAGAACAAAGACTCTCAGGCTTACATAGTGCGGTTGGTTAGACTTATTATTTTTTGTTTTTGGATGGCATATTTTACGATTAGGTGGCCAACAAGCCTGGTTTCCCTCCAGGCAGGTTGAGGCCATCTAACTCTCAAACATATGGATGTAACTTTCTTTATTTGCAAAAATTAATGGAAAGGTACCACCAAGCTTACAAAAAAAAAATAGCTTACCTCATCAAGATTTGGAGGGAAAAAAAAAAGTTATTTTTTCAACTCGTATTTTCAACTTATCTCCCTATGATTTTACTCAAATTTTGAACAAGGGCACTTGTTGGATGTATACTTTAATTTTTCATCCAAGGAATACCCCTGTTGCATACTTTCAATGAACCAGACTACACGAAAAATGTGAAATACATGAAAAATTCTGATTGCAACCACCGCTTTCATGTATTTCATAATTTCTGTGCAGTATATTCCATTGAAAGTATGCACCATGGGTATTCCTTGGATGAAAAATAAAATTATGCATCTAACGAATGATCCTCCCCGAAATATGAGTAAAATGGTAGAGAGATAAGTTGGAAATATGAGTTGAAAAAGAAGTTTATTTATTTTTAATCTTTTTACCTTTTTACTCCAGAAATGGTGAATCACCCCCCTTGTTGACATCATTATAAAAAATCCTATTGGTTCTTACAAAGTTATTTTTTTTGTACATTTTTGTTTTGAGGACCATTTTTTACCTCAAAATTTCTCTAATGGCTTTTGCTTTAATGAGTGTTGTTTTCTTACTATCTTCATTTTGGCATGTGTCTCTTTCACTTTATTTCACTTTTGCAAGAGTCATTTTCACTTTTTATCGTTGTTGCAACGTGTCGTCTTTGGGTAAGGAAAATGGAGCATCTAGTCAAAGCGATTAATTTGTACATCCTTGAAGGGAGGATCTAATCCATTCTTCTACACTACTATGTTCTATCTATCATAGAGACATGCGTTAGACACATTCCCCAACTCTTGAGCACTGTTTCACTAGTGTCGTCACTTGTGTCACAAAGTGTATCTTAAGTGTCGCACTTTTATTTAAGTATTGTACCATTTTTGTTTCAACATGGGCATGCTAATTATGGATGGTAAATTCCTCATTGTTGAGTGGTTGATTGTTTATGAGTGTGTGATCATGTTTTAGTCATGTTCTAGTCCCATCTCTCATCTCTCAGATCCCACACTTAGTCATTTTCTACAATTAATCCTTTTCCTATCAACCTCCTCCCAAATTTCCTCCCTAAACTATGCATTTCGTAGCCTCAAGCCACAAGAAGCCTAACGTACCTCCTGGAACTATGAAATTTGCAGTCACTATCTCCAAGGATTGTGCATTATGTAGTCACAGTTCCCAAGATCAACCTCCTACTCCCTAGAACTGCACAATTCATCCTTCTAGTCAGCATCTTTCTATGTATTGCATAGTTGCAACCAATAGCCTCTCTTCCTGGCTCCTTGAATTGTGCAATCTAGCTGCCAAGTATCCCTCCATAACTATGCATTGCGCAGTTATAGTGTGAAAACCTGCCTCACTGTGACCCTGAACTATGCAATCCTACTCTCCCAAACCCCATTTTCTACGCATTGCACAGTTGTAAGCCTATGCCCCTCACTCCTGTCCTCTAGAAATACAGATTACACAATCCCTAATCCTTCCTCTCAGTCCAATACTCAGTTCCAGATCAATTAGGGATTTTAATGAAGATATTTTGACTAGGATATTTTTGGATTGATGTCATCTTGTCACGATTGAATTTCACTTGCAGGTATTATGTATTGACATGAAAGGATGATGTTTATAAAGTAGGAGAAGGAAACTATGATAGAATACACTTACGAAGTTGTAAAGACAAGTGATCATTGAATAAGAAGATGAAGGGGCACTAGGTTTCGAAAGAGAATGAAAGATAAAGATCATAGTGGAGACTCCCTACCTTAAAGCCTTTGGAGGAAGAAGTTGAAGAACATGCAACACCTTTCATGAAGACACAAAGACAACAACAAAGAGGGAGAGATTGACATTGACACATCATCATCAAGTCCATGTCATCTGTGTCAAGTCATGTCATGTCAAAGTGTCATCTCAAGATTCATATGAGTCATCATGTGCCACATCATTTGTGGATGTAATTATGTAATTTTCAATGAAATGGGAAATGTAAAACAAGTGGAAGTCCAAGATTGATGTGTGGAATATGAAATGTCAAACGAGGACAATGAGTCAAGTAGGAGTCCAAGAGTTATGTGTGGAATATGAAAAGTCACATTAGGAAAAATGAGTCAAATAGGAGTTCAAGAGTCACGTGATATGAAAGGTCATTCCTTTTGTTATAAATACACTCTCATAACTCAAGCATAGGGATTTTAGAGCCCTAGCCTTTGGAGAGCTAGCCTTGGCTTCTGTAACTTAACATACGAGAGAAAATGATTCTTTCAGAGAAGCAAGAAGTGGCTCACCATTGTAATTGTGTAGTTGGATCTTTCACCTAATAATAAGAAGTTCAATGAGCCAATACATTTTCATGCATGTATGATGAATATAGTAAGAATATTCTTTATATGTTTGCGGCATGTTTTTTGTTCACATGTACTAAGGAAATTGAACTATTTTTGTGGCTTTGGTGCTTATCTTGTTGAGTGTGTGTTGTATTTGCTTTAATGATTTTTGTGTCTATGTGAACTACTTAACTAGAAACTAACTAATATTTTCATGCTTTCATGTGCCTCTCTTAGGACATTACTATTACTTTCCTTCTAGAGACTCACTCTTACTTCCCTCTCGCGAAACTCTTCTTTTACATATTGCAATTGGTGTTTCATAGTGTCAAATTATTTGTTGACTTCAAAGGTTATGTGCATACTCTCTTATGCTATTCATTACAACTAAGGAAAACCTTCAAGTTATGATGGCTGGTTTGGTACTCTGGATGGGGATCCTACACAAAATGGTGTGAAGTCTAATTGGTATTTCATACTGGGAAGATCCCCTTGGTTGACAGTTTTACAACACTGTCAACAATGAGTCAAATGGTTATATGCATTCTCTAATTAAAAGAAGAACATGAATGAGTTTGTAAGGGAGTGCTCTTGGAAAAAATATGAAGAATGTTTTCTCCAGTGACTCAAGATCCAAGGAAATCTTGGACCTAATCCACTTTGACGTTTGTGGCCCAATTTCTGAAAAATCACTTCGTGGTCATCTATACTATGTAACATTTATTAATGATTACTCTAGAAATACTTGGCTATATTTCTTAAAGTATAAAGACAAAGTATTCAAAAAATTCAAAGAGTTCAAAGCCAAAGTTGAAAATATGACAAAAAGGAAGATCAAGGCCTTGAGATCTGATAATGGTGGTGAATATACATCTAAAGAACTTGTGTCCTTTTGCAAAGAAGCTAGTATTAAGAGGGATTTGATAGTTACCTATAATATCCAATAGAATTGTGTAGCTGAAAGGAAGACTTGATCTATTGAAGAATTCATAAGAGCCATGTTACATGATCAATATCTTCCAAATTCTTATGGGGAGACACCTCTGTGACTATAGAGTCTACATTCAAAATAGAAACCCTCACAGAATTCTTGGTAACATAACTATGGAAGAAGCCTTCACTAGAAAAAAGCCTAATGTTGATCATCTCAATTTTTTTGGATGTCCAATTTACATTCATATTCCAAATACAAGAGAAAGAAGTCGGATCATGCAAGTATTGAGAGGAATATTCATTGGATATTTTAACTCATCCAAAGCATATAACATCTACATCAAGGAACAATAATGTATTGAAGTAAGCAAAGATGTTACTTTTAATGAAATTGTTACATACAAAAAGTAAACATATGTCCCCATTGACTTGATGAAGAAGAAGGACTTGTATTTCACAATGAACATAGTCTAAGGAAAATAAATTCTCCATAACTTGAAGTTGATCATCATGAAGAACCAGAAGAACCAAGCAATAATGTAGAACATGTCATCATTCTAGAAACAAGAAAGAGACCTACTTGGCTTAGAAAAACCTTAAAATAAGCTAAAGGACATGCAACCGCAAAAATAATATTCAAAGAAAGCAAGAAACCCAAAAGATACTCTAGTTATGCAACATAAATGACCAAAATCATTGAAGCAAAACCTTCTACTTACGAAAAGGCGGTTGAACATCAAGTATGGAAGAACACAATGATGGAAGAATATCAATCAATAAAGAATAATGAGGTATGGAAAATTGTTCCTAGACGAAACGATAAATCTATTGTCACTTCCAAATGGGTGTATAAAAACAAGCATTCAACTGATGGGAGCATCAGCCAATATAAGGCAAGATTTATTACAATGGCATTCTCTCAACAAGAAGGAATTGATTATGATGTAACTTTTGCTCCTACAACCAGATATATGACAATTAGAACCCTCATTTCTATTGCAACTACTATGGGATGGAATATACATCAAATGGGCATGAAGACAACTTTTCTTAATGGCATAATTGATGAAGAGGTTTACATTGAACAACCTCAAGGATTTGAAGTTCATGGAAAGGAATCACATGTATGAAGATTAAAGAAGGCTCTATATGACTTAAAAAAAGACCCTAAAGCATGGTATGCCTGAATGGATTCCTATATAATAAGACTTCATTTAGTCAAAATAATTGCAAATCTGAAATTCTACATCAAGATATTAAAGAACAAGTTCGATCATATTTCTATATGTGGATGATTTATTCACAATAGATGTGGATCATTTTATTCGTCAATGTGATAAGGAACTAGAAACTAAATTCAATATGAAGGAACTTGATCTAATGCATTATTACAGGGACTTTAAATTTGGAAGAAACTTGATGAAATATTTCTTGGTCAAGGAAAATATATGATTAAGATTCTACAAAAGTTTGGGATGATGGATAGTAAACCATGGCAACAACAATGATTACAAATTTGAAGAAGTTGAGAATTTGAGGTTCAAATCTCGTTTATACATCATCATACATGCAACTAATTGGTTCTGTAATGCATCTAGTAAACCCCTGGCCGAATATATGATTTCCTATGAATACTCTAAGCCAATTTCACATGAAGCCTCAATGTGATTAGGTTAATTTGTAGGGCTAGATTGTTCTCTACTGAAGATAATTTCATTTAAGAAAATTTTCAACATTTTCACATAACATTCACCCCATAACATCATAACATCATTAGAAATTATGTAGAGAGAACAATAACATCATCAATGTAGTGGAACAATAAATGAATAGTAGAAGAAAAACATGCACAATAGGTACACCAGTATTTAGGTTAGAGATTAGGGAAAAACCCCACAAGGGCGAAAACCCAACCCAATTCTTCTTCTATTATATATTCACCAGTTTTTCTGCTAAGATATAAAGTACAATAAGAATGATATTCATCAATTATATCAGGCCTCCTAGGGCCAACCTAAGTTAGTTCACAACTACATTTCTGAACTAACAATCTGATCTTTGAATAGTTGATACCAGATCAGAGTCACAAAATTTAACATCCATGTCGTAAGGAACATCATCACTTTCATCAAATCTTATTAAGAATCATCACTGTCAAGTGCCATTATCATAGATAAAATGCCATCATAGGTTACTACCATTATGTACAATAAACATGGTCATTGGCATTATAGGAGAAAGGTCACTTCCATAAGATAGGAACAAGGTCACAACCATCAACAAGGTTACAGCCATACATGTAGATTATTATTTTTTCATTCATCAAGGTTTCTCCCATACAACTAGGTAACTTCCATTCATATAGATCATTATCCTACTCTACATATTTCACTATCATAACATAGTTCATTTTTTTATGTATTATAAGAGCAGGGTCACAATCACTTGTATCATAGAAATATCATTGTATCATGTCATATATCTCTAATGAACTTATACATCACTAATAATGAGATCAATGCCACCATTCTCCATTATCATAGGAACAAACGTCATGAAAAAGAAAGTTACTAAACAAGGGTTATGAAAAAGGATCATAACCATACATTTCACTATATCACTCTTAAGGCTCATACGTACTATTGGTCCATAATATTAATGTGATTTACATATTAATAGTAAAATACATAAATATGAATGAAATCCTAGGGATAAAAATATGTGCCACAAAATTGTAATATTAACCACAAATAATTGTGTGCCACTCATGCAAGTTTATAGAATAATGCATGTCTCATTAATAACATATTGAGCCACACTGTAATTAACAAGTGAGAGTGACTATGTATCAAATGCAATCCATGAAATCCATAGAAGAATTGTACAAGATATAAATAATATGTGAGAGCCACAATAAATCATATATGCCACAACAAATAAATATGCGAGCCACCAAGCAAGTGTGTGGGCCATTTAAGTAGTATACGAGTCATAGATAGTTAGAGAAAGTTGCAGAGTCAGACCGTTGTATTGAGGAGCGAGTTATAAAACCGAACCAATGTATTGATAAGTCGGCTACAAAATTGAATCAAGCTACAAAATATAATCACTCTTGAAGAATAGAAACACTCTATTTATTAGAACCAATCCAGATTAATGCAATCTCCATAAATAATGTTAACGAACTAATTCAGTCTTCAATACAAGCTTCATAAATAATGTAAACAAACTAATACTGTATAATAATGAGCTATAGAAATTATTCCTCTCAATGATGCGCGATATAAATGAGCCATAGGTGCTTCTATTTATACAAATTGATTTGGTGCCAATGAGGTCCTTGACTTGAGCCAACTTTTGGAGTTTGGAGGGAAATATTAAAATTCAAACTTAGTCATAATAATAATAACATACATATATATTAGTCATTATATCTATATATATATATATATATATATATATTCCAAGAACCTTAATAATTGCATGCCCATGTTGTACTCAAATTAATATTTTAGTTTTATCCAATTGGATTTTTCTTTTGGGCGGAAGGGATTTCTAAGGGAAATTCATACCAAAGCTGCTCAATTTTCAACATATCATTGGACAGTAGCAAAACACTTCTTGAGATATTTTCGTGGAACCATACATCATTGTTTGAGATATGTTGTAGGAAATGAGATTCTATTATTAGGCTATACAAAATATGATTGGGAAGGAAGTACTAATGATGGAAAAAGTATTGTTAAAAAGTGTAACTAGGTTCGGTCTTCATAATGTCTAATATAATCATGATTTTATGTATTCTATGAAAGAAAAAAATAAATTTTATTTTCATTGTTTTGGAGCATGGGTTTCATGCTCAAGATCATTTTATATATAGATCAAGCATCCATTGAGTTCTTTAAGGGTTTTTTCATAAAGTCTAGGAGTCAATTGAGTCATTGTAATATGTAAGACCCCTTTGGGAATCTTGTATTATATAAAATAAATTTATTTGACAATGGCAGAAGTGTCCTCAGACACGTAATTTTATTAATTAGAAAAAATAATTACATAATTGATTTTGCAAGAGTTTACACCCAAACATCCAAACACTCTTGCAATGAGCTATTTATAAGCTCCATGTCCTAACTACCTCTAATTATGGATCACTTATTAAATAACAAGTGTCCATTTACATTGAATGCTATTCAAACCAACTAGCTAACAAATATCCTAAAATAGAGCCTAAGATATGACACATTTGGAGAGTCATATCTAGTTACAACAATATACTAATTCTAAATGATTAAACATTCTAGAATAATAACTATTAATTTAATATCTTAAATTAATAGTTATTTTATTTTAATTTTACAACCTATGATAAATTGTATTTTTGGATCACCTAACATTCCCCCCTGTGATCCAAAGATACATTACAACAGATACCAAGTTCATCCGTGAACTTAGTAAATTTTATTCTGCCAAGCGGTTTCGTGAAAATGTCGGAGATCTGATCTTCGGAAGAATAATAAACTGGCTTGAGGACATCTTTGGAAATGAGAGATCTGATATGATGATACTTGGTGTCCACATGCTTTGTCTTTGAATGAAAAATTGGGTTCTTGGCAAGTTTGATGGCTGACTAGCTGTCAATGAATAATGATGTAGCTTCTGCCTGAGAAATGCCCAAGTCCTGCAAAATTCAGTGCAACCAAACAATTTCACATGTTGCTTCCCATGCTGAAATGTACTCTTCTTCTGCTGAAGAAGTGGCCATTGTAGCTTGTTTTTTACAACTCCAAGATATTGTTGCTGACCCCATGTTCAATAAATAACTTGATGTTGATGCTCGTGTTAGATTCAGTGTTTTCATCCCTCCGTCAGCGATCAAAATCTCTTTTGTTGCATTTCATTTTTAGGTGTCTGATTCAGTCCAGTCATTTGCATTCCATTAGGAGCATCAATTTTCTGACGGAACAGTCTTGTCACTCATCTCCCTCATGTCATGTATCTGCTAGTCCATGTATATACATCAAAATCAATTTTAAAGTCATTCATAATCCTATTTGGTCTCTTGGTCAGCAAAAGGGTCATTTTAGTCATTAGGTCTACGGTTTCGTCTTAAAAAAGTCTAATAATGTCCACAGGCACATGAGGGAGGTTCAAAATCAATTTTCATTACAAAATTTCATCGTCAATATGTTTGATCATGATTCTTCTTCAAAACTCAGTTTTGAAGAAGAAATCATAAATTTATGGTTTGTAATAAATATGCAATTTTTTAAAGTTTTTCAGTCATGAGGTACTTCAGCGCATCCATGGTAATCCTTTTCCAAAATTACATGCCAATCATCCTTGCAAAAATAGACAGAGTTTCATCATTCAGCCAACAAATCAAATGGAAACAAAATCAAAGTTTGTATTAAAAAGTGAAAGTGCCAAAAGTTCTGCAAACATTATGAAAGTGGGTTTCATGAGCTAAAATCTCAAAGGATCTTTGTTTATAAGCAATTCCTTCATTTGAAAAGATCATTTGTAAAATAGAAGCAAGGTAGGGCAATCAAGTGAGAAATTGGATGAAAAATGCATTAAATTGCTAGGCGCGGTGCACTGGGCCCCAAAACGCAATGCATTTTTACACAGGCGCGACGCATTGGGTTGGCCGCGGGGTGCATACAGACAGAGGGTTCAAAAATTGCTAGAACTTACCCAAATCGCTCAAATCGCCCAAAAATGCACGGATTTGTCAGGTAGAGCCTCCATTATCATTTTCTATCCAAGTTCGGTGCTTACTTCATGTTGTTTGTTTCATGGTGATTGGTTAAAGAAGTTGAACCCTATCATTTCAAGTTCCTCCAAAAAAAATTGTTGCCTAGGGTTTTGATGATTATTTTTCCACCAAGTTTACTCCCTTATCCCTTTTTCATTGGTTCCCTTATTCCTTAAGTTCCACTACCCCCTTAAATCACTAATCCCTTATCCTAAGTTCCCTTTCCCAAAATCCCAAATGCACCAAACCCTAGTCTCATACTTAAAATTTCCAAACCCTAATGGCTGTCCCAAGAGCTTCATATCACCATTCAGCTGAGTGTACCATCATTCAGAGGATTGACATCATCATGTCAGGTTCCAATGGGTCATTTTACACCTTGTTCATGCTTCAATCGCGCCTAGGCAACGTTCATTTCCCTCTCTTAGGGTTTTGAAGACAATTTCTCTTGGATGGTCAAATCATCAGCAAAACTTGTATCCTGATGTTCATACACCTTCCCCTATCCTTAATGTACTTTATTAAACACTTCCCATCATTGAGATCCCTCAAATTCCTCATTTTCGCACAAACCCTAGTTTCTTGCTACAACTTGAAAATTTCCTAGGTTGGGCCTGCGTTTAGCACTTTTGGACCCCTTACCCTCACTCAATATTTGACATTCCACTTTCCCCTACTTCCTAACATCCCTCTCTACTTCCAAAAATTTTCTCAAGAATTTAGAAGCCCCTTATCCCCTTCATTTCGCTTCATTTCAACAAATCCCTTGTTCCACCCATAGGGGTAGGTTTTACTCAAATGATGCTTCTGAGAAAGGAAAGATGAATTTGGAAACAATGAGAGATATTTTTGTCCAAAATAGGCCAAGGAAGAAAAACCTCCTTCACTTTTTACACAGGTTTCATGGTTTTAGAGAAATGTCAAAAATACAGTTGCCTCGGGAGAATTGATGCACCTCTGAAGTGACCTTGAGAAAATCAAGTTCTCTCCTATATTGGTTGGCCAAATGAATTACTTTATGAGTCAAATGATAACTAGACACAAATATATTTCCAACGAGCTATCATGAGCTCAATTTGGAGCTGAGGAACACTTTCAAAAGTTGACTGTAACAACACTCTTCCTTGAGGCAGCCTCATTTGGCACATTTGACCAGTCTTGGGATATTTAATTTTTGACAAGGCAAATGAGCTCCAAATTGAAAAATTCTAGTTGGGTTGGAAATTCAACTCAAAGGCCTTTCCAAAAAGCTATCCTAAACCCAATTTGGACACTGGGAAGGCCCTCAAAACTGGTATACACAAAGGCACTACACACAGAAATTTTTAACACAGGGTTGTCCTCCCTATGCGCCGCGCCATGTGGCGCTCGCTTTCGGTAGAGGGATCCAGATCACAAAAACTTTGCGTTTCTCAATTTGGCATGAAAAATTATGGTTTCTTGTTCATGGCCCAGAAATTTGGGCAGGTTTTGGGCCCTCAAAGAGGTCAAAAACACTCAAAAAATGACCTCACTGCCCCTATTTTGACACATATGAAGCAGTATTGGGAGATTGGATATTTGGAGGGGCAAATGGAAACCAAATCTAGAAATTCCACTTGGGTTGGAAATAAGACAGGAAGGGATTTCCAACAAGCTATCATGAACTCAACTTGGACTTTGGGAAGTGCCTCAAAATCAGCTCCAAAGTGGCGCGACACTTAGAGAATTTGGGCGCGGCACATAGAGAAATTTGGCCTCATTTTCACTCTTCAGCTCAGAAATTCGCCCAGTTTTGACTAGTTTTACTTTTTGATGTAACTATTGATCTACCATGATGTAATTTGATGACCATGATGTAATATTGGCACATTTTTACTTTTTTCTAGAGGATTCATTCACCAAAAATTGAAAATTAAATGAATGAATAAGTTTCCTAGCATATAGAGGCAAGTTGTTTGATTGCCTAGATTTCCGTTCCTTGTTTAGAATTGGTTCAAAAAACTCCTAGAATGATGAGCTCGACCCCTAGAGGCAATCGAATGGGTTTGGCTTGTCTATATTATGTAATTTCTAAGTCATTTTCATGGTTGGACACTTGGGATTGCTTGGCACATCATTGTACATTCTATCTCTGCATTTTTGGCTAAGGAAAGACCAGGGTTTTGCAGCACTTGTTGGGATCATGTGGCTCTGTGTTTTGATGGTGTTTTTATCTATGTAATTGTAAGTTCACTGATGTTTATGTGTATCATTTTCCCTTCTCTTTTCTTCTCAAATTAAACAAATGAGTGATTAAGCTAGAATTCATTGGACTGTTGCACTCTGCCTTGTGATTTTGTTTAATTTTACATGTTTTCATCTGTTTGAGGAGGACCCTTGAGACCCTCTTGCCCTACTTACCTCCTCACCAATCTGATCCATCCATTCATTCAATCTAAAGCATCAAAACGATTTCCTTCCTTGCCCCAATCAGAACTCTGCAAAAACTAGGCCTCATCCCCGGACCCAAAATTGCCTTTCCCTTTTTCCAACAAAAAACCCCAAAAACTTAAATCAAATCCTTGCAATTCATACCTAGCCTAAGATTAGCTTCTATTTCAGTCATCTCAAGCCCCATTGATTATATTTTGTTGAGATTGACCCAGAGAGAGCCCTCTCCTGTCCTCGTAGGGCTAGCTACGAGGTTGAGCGTGGTTTGATGTGGACCTAGAAGCTTACCTTTTTAAGCCTGAGGTAAATCTAGGCTCTAACATAGTGGTGACTCCACCAGGGAAGAGATTGTTTGTTTGTTAGTGTTACTCGTTTTATAAGCTACAGACGGAGCCTGAAGTTATGCTAGGTAGCCTTCGAAATGCTTTTTCTATGCATAAGCGAAGTAGATAAACGTTGCTTCAGTCAATCTCTGGTCTAGCTTGTAAACGTGACATCTAACTTGTTAATTGCCCCAGTACATATATCAAGTTCAGATCTTATGGTTGATGGTGGACAACGATCAGACTTAATAAGGCTGAAATAATTCACCTGGTGACTCCTGTAAAGAATCCAGTGGAAGACTAACTCTTTCTCTGAGAAAATGGAAGGATATTACACAAAGTTCAGGTATCCAAAGTGGAATGGTATTCAGGATCTAGCTTGCTTTCTTGTAAATTACTTCTTTTCTGTTCTTGAAGTTGCCCTAAAAGTTTTTCAGGATTTGTTGTATGATAAAAGTGATCAAAATCTTCACTCGACGTATTAAAAAAGTGTAAATACTAAGTTTCCCTTTGATCTTGGCCTCCTTACTTTTCCCACATCTTATGATGACTCTATTCAGAGTGATGAGCCTAAAGAAAACAAAACTGACCCCGTAGCTCTTGTATATACTCCTACACCTTTTATAGTCCCAGATAGGTATAAACCTCTTGTTTTACCTTCTCTTCTCCATGATTTCCTTGCAAATTATTACCTAAATTTGCCGAGATTTGACAGTGAATGTAAGAATGTCAACGGTGAGCGGCATGTGCAGAATGTTGAGACTTTTCTAGACCTTTTTGAGGTTGATGACGAAGATGTTAGTATTAGGATTTTTTCTCTTTCTCTGCAAGGAAAAGTGAAGAGTTGGTTCAAAGCCCTGCCTGATGTAAGCATCTCAGATTTCCAGCAGTTCGTCAAATCTTTCCTCGACAGGTGGGTGATTGGACAGAACCTTTTCTTGATTGTAAAAGAGTATAACCAGCTAAAAAGACTGCCAGGGGAGACAGCACAACAGTTTTCGGCTAGATTTAACCAAGTTTATTATTCGATTCCAGTTGATATAAGGCCTCCTCCTAGATCCTCTCTTGCACTACCCGACTGCCTTTGATCCGGAAATGGAGTTTCAACTGAGAGAAAGGAATCTTGCAACACTTGAAGAGTTGTAGAACAATGCAGTAGATGTAGAGGCTCATTTGCTGATCCGAAGGGCAAAGTTGAAGGAAGAAGAGATGAAAAACATAGATCCGGAGGAATCGACACCTCTAGAGGTAAAGATTGACATTTTGGCAAGTGCAGTGGAAGAGATGATGCAAAGGATTGCCGCAAGGAATGATTATGATGTTCAAGCCCATGGCTTACTGATTGAAGAAGAAAAAGTTGCTGATCCAAAACATCTTTTTTATCCCAGTTGTCATAGATCTGATAATGATTGTTTTGTAGATCATCTTGGAGAAGAGAGATATGTTGATATGACATGTATGCTTGATGATTTATTTTATATTGATGATTTTCCTCAGTTTGATCAGTATGATGATGATTATGTTCTCCAAACAGAAGATAATCTTGCAGGAAAATCAACATCTAGTTTGTGGAAGGAGGAATTTCACTTTCAACAGCTTGAGTACAGTGATCAACTGATACATATCAACTATGACAGTGATGAGGAAAGTGCAACACATTTTGAAGTAAGTGAAGGATCTTTTCCTTTTTGTTTTGATTCGTTTCAGTTTATCAGAGACAACTTCCATGCAATTCAAAATCAATTGTCAACAAGTCTTGATCTGGACCATCTTGAGAGCAATGAAAACCTTGTTCAAGACTTCTCATATTCAGATTTGCAGTCCCCGAATGCCATTGATTTTCAAGTTGCAGATGAAGACATGGAAGCTGGCACATGTGATCAAATGATACAAGATGACTCCATACCATTTTGTTTTGAATCATTTCAGTTTTTTAAGGGTAAATTGCATAGTATGTCTTCAAATGAGCAACCTGTAGGAAATCAACAATCTCTCAGTTTTAATGTTGAGGATGAGACAGATAGCAAAATTCTTGAGCAAGTTGTTAATGAGAAATCTTCCCCTGAAATGATTGATGAAATCATTTTGGATACAAAACCCTCCCTAGCACCAGATTTGCAACCACCAAACACAATTGAAGATCAGATTGTAGATGGAGGCGTGGAAGCCAAAATACATGATTTAATGATGCAAGAGGATTCTATACCCTTTTGTTTCGAAGCATTTCAGTTTATAAGGCAGAATCTTTGTAATATTTATAAAGAAAAAGGTGAACAACCAGTAGGATGTCAAACAGTTTTAATGGATACATCACAACAGTCTTCTCAAATTTTTGATGATCCTAATGCTCATGTGTTGGATGATGTTTTTTGTAAAAGTTCTTCTCCATTGGCTAACTATGTGCCAGATAAGAATGTTGATAATAATCTTATTCAAAAGTTGCCTTCATTGTCTTGTTTAACAGATTTTTCATTACAAAGTCCATATCAAAGTTTGCAGTCATATAAGGAGATTGATAAAGGAGACTTTTGTTCTGTTTGGAATCGGCAACAGAGTTTGGTTATTCACGAGATTCAGGATCCTTTTGGCAGCTTGCTGAAATCACCAAAGAAAGATAGCACAGATGTGAGGAAAACCTTAATATCCAGCTATGAAGATTACTTGGACCAGAGTAGTAATGTGTTAATGGAAATCAATAGCGATGTTTATGAATATCCTTTCATATTATTCTTGAAGTCATCCAGTCAACTCATGCTTCACAAGTTTATTAGCAGTCAACTTGATTCCAAGTTTCCATGGGAGTTGCCTTTCGACTCTTCCCTTTTCCTGCGCATCAGAAAGCATTTGGGAAGAAATCAAATAACAGCTAGGATACTTACCTAGTTGCATTGGCTATTCCATTTCACTTGATCAGGTGGTGAAAAGAACAATTAGAGTAGGCTTGATGAATAAGCTCAAATATGAGCATCTTTCCAGTTTGTTAGTTATGTTTTAGTCATGTTTTATTTTATTATGGTTTTTAGTTTTAGCCTTGAGTCAGAGTCAGTCTGCATAATGTCAGTTTTCATGTTGTGACTCTGTTGCCCAATGGATGAAGGCACTGTCTGCTCTCCTAAAGATCTGCAGTTCTTGGCACCTCCAAGGAGCTACCATCCCCATTGGAGCCAATGTTAGAGTCGGTCTTTTCATCCCTGTGTCAGTAATAAAAATCTCTTTTGTTGCATTTCATTTTTAGGTGTCTCATTCAGTCCATTCATTTGCATTCCATTAGGAGCATCGATTTTCTGACGGAACGGTATTGTCACTCATCTCCCTCATGTCATGTATCTGTTGGTCTGTGTCTATACATCAAAATCAATTTTAAAGTCATTCACAGTCCTATTTGGTCTCTTGGTCCACAAAAAGGTCATTTTAGTCATTAGGTCTAGGGTTTCATCTTCAAAAAGTCTAATAATGTCCACAGGCACATGAGGGAGGTTCAAAATCAGTTTTCATTGCAAAATTTCATCTTCAATATGTTTGATCATGATTCTTCTTCAAAACTCTTTTTTGAAGAAGAAATCATCAAATTTATGGTTTGTAATAAATATGCAATTTCTTAAAGTTTTTCAGTCATGAGGTACTTCAGGTGCAGCCCTGGTCATCCTTTGCCGAAATTACATGCCAATCATCCTTGCACAAATAGACAGAGTTTCATCATTCAGCCAACAGATCAAATGGAAACAAAATCAAAGTTTGTATTAAAAAGTGAAAGTGCCAAAAGTTCTGCAAACATTATGAAAGTGGGTTTCATGAGCTAAAATCTCAAAGGCTCTTTGTTTCTAAGAAATTCCTTCATTGGAAAAGATCATTTTTAAAAGAGAAGCAAGGCAGGGCAATCAAGTGATAAATTGGGTGAAAAACGCATTAAATTGCTAGGCGCGGCGCAGTAGGCCCCAAAACACAGTGCATTTTACAGAGGCGTGACACATTGGTGAGGCGCGACACATTGGGCTGGCCACGTGGCGCATATAACCAGAGGGTTAAAAAATTGCTAGAACTTGCCCAAATCGCTCAAATCACCCAAAAATGCATGGATTTGTTAGGTAGAGCCTCCATTATCATTTTTCTATCCAAGTTGGGTGCTTACTTCATGTTGCTTGTTTCATGGTGATTGCTTAAATAAGTTGAACCCTATCATTTCAAGTTCCTCCAACAAAAATTGTTGCCTAGGGTTTTGATGACTATTTTGCCACGAAGTTTACTCCCTTATCCCTTTTTCATTGATTCCCTTATTCCTTAAGTTCCACTACCCCCTTAAATCACTAATCCCTTATCCTAAGTTCCCTTTCCCAAAATCCCAAATGCACCAAACCCTAGTCTCATACTTAAAATTCCCAAACCCTAATGGTTGTCCCAAGAGCTTCATATCACCATTCAGCTGAGTGTACCATCATTTAGAGGATTGGAATCATCATGTCAGGTTCCAATAGGTCATTTTACACCTTGTGCATGCTTCAGTTGCGCCTAGGTAAGGTTCATTTCCCTCTCCTATGGTTTTGAAGACAATTTCTCTTGGATGGTCAAATAATCAGCAAAACTTGTATCCTGATGTTCATACGCCTTCCCCTATCCTTAATGTACTTTATTAAACACTTCCCATCACTGAGATCCATCAAATTCCTCATTTTCGCACAAACCCTAGTTTCTTGCTACAACTTGACAATTTCTTAGGTTGGGCCTGTGTTTAGGCCTTTTGGACCCCTTACCCTCACTCAATATTTGACATTCCACTTTCCCCTGCTTCCTAACATCCGTCCCTACTTCCCAAAATTTTCTCAAGAATTTAGAAGCCCCTTATCCCCTTCATTTCGCTTCATTTCGACAAATCCCTTGTTCCACCCATTAGGGTAGGTTTTACTCAAATGATGATTCTGAGCAAGGAAAGATGAATTTGGAAAAATTGAGAGAGGTTTTGGTCCAAAATAGGCCAAGGAAGAAACAAATCCTTCACTTTTTACACAGGTGTCATGGTTGTAGAGAAATGTCAAAAATACGTTCGCCTCAGGAGAATTGATGCACCTCTGAAGTGACCTTGGGAAAATCAAGTTCTCTCCTAGCTTCGTTGGCCAAATGACTTGTTTTATGAGTCAAACGATAACTAGACACAAATATATTTCCAAAGAGCTATCATGAGCTCAATTTTGAGTTGAGAAACACTTTCAAAAGTTGACTGCAACAACACTCTACCTTGAGGCAGCCTCATTTGGCACATTTTGACCAGTATTGGGAGATTTGATTTTTGACAGGGAAAATGAGCTCCAAATTGAAAAATTCCAGTTGTTTTGGAAAGTATACTCAATTACCTTTCAAATTCGCTATCCTGTATCCAATTTGAACACTAGGAAGGCGCTCAAAACTGGTCTGCAAAAAGGTGCTATGCACAAAAATTTTTAACACAGGGTTTTCCTCCCTATGCACCACACCACGTGGCGCTCGCTTTTGCTAGAGGGATCCAAATCACAAAAACTTTGCATTTCTCGATTTTTCATGAAAAATTATGGTTTCTTGTTCATGGCCAAGAAATTTGGGCAGGTTTTGGGCCTCAAAGAGGTCAAAAATACTAAACAAATGACCTCATTGCCCCTATTTTGACACACAGGAAGCAGTCTTGGGAGATTGGATATTTGGAAGGACAAATGGACACTAAATCTAGAAATTCCACTTGGGTTGGATATTAGACAGGTAGGGCTTTCCAACGAGCTATCATGAGCTCAATTTGGACTTCGGGACGTGCCTCAAAATCAGCTCCAAAGTGGCACGACGTTTAGATAATTTGGGCGCGGCACATAGAGAAATTTGGCCTCATTTTCACTCTTCAGCTCAGAAATTCGCCCAGTTTTGACTAGTTTTACTTTTTGATGTAACTATTGATCTACCATGATGTAATTTGATTAACATGATGTAATATTGGAACATTTTTACTTGTTCTAGAGGATTCACTCACCAAAAATTGAAAATTAAATGAATGAATCAGTTTCCTAGCATATAGAGGCAAGTTGTTTGATTGCCAAGATCTTAGTTCCTTGTTTAGAATTGGTTCAAAAAGCTCCTAGAATGATGAGCTCGACCCCTAGAGGCAAGGTAATGGGTTTGCCTTGTCTATATTATGTAATTTCTAAGTCATTTTCATGGTTGGACACTTGGGATTGCTTGGCACATCATTGTACATTCTATCTCTGCATTTTTGGCTAAGGAAAGACCAGGGTTTTGCAGCACTTGTTGGGATCCATGTGGCTCTGTGTTTTGATGTTGTTTTTATCTATGTAATTGTAAGTTCACTAATGTTTATGTGTATCATTTTCCCTTCTCTTTTCTTCTGAAATTAAACAAATGAGTGATTAAGGTAGAATTCATTGGACTGTTGTGCTTTGCCTTGTGATTTTGTTTAATTTTACATGCTTTCATCTGTTTGAGGAGGACTCTTGAGACCCTCTTTCCCTCCTTAGCTCCTCACCAGTCTGATCCATCCATTCATTCAATCGAAAGCATCAAAACGATTTCCTTCCTTGCCCCAATCAGAACTCTGCAAAAACTAGGCCTCATCCCCGGACCCAAAATTGCCTTTCCCTTTTTCCAACAAAAAACCCCCAAAAACTTAAATCAAATCCTTGCACTTCATACCTAGCCTAATATTAGCTTCTATTTCAGTCATCTCAAGCCCCATCGATTATCTTTTGTTGAGATTGACCCGGAGAGAGCCCTCTCCTGTCCTCGTAGGGCTAGCTACAAGGCTAAGTGTGGTTTGATGTGGACCTAGAAGCTTACCTTTTTCAGCCTGAGGTAAATCTAGGCTCTAACAGATCAATCATCAGTACTCCCAGCAAAGTCGGCATCAGAATATCCACCAAGTATAGAATTTTTAGTCTTTGTGTAAAGAAGACCAAAATCTTTTGTTCCTTGTATATATCAAAGAATACTACATAAGATAGATCAAGACGAGTATTTTTCAAATAAATCAATCTGCCAATCAACTGTCTATAAGTTGTACTATCCACCTTTTCCCCCCCCTTCAAATTTTGAAAGTTTCAAGTTTTTCTTCATGTGGGTAAGAATGGGCTTGCAATCCTGCATGCCAAATCGCTGAAGAACCTCTGCTGCATACTTACTCTGAGAAATGAAAATATGATGTGGACGTTGGATGACTTCAACTACAAGATAATAGTGAAGTAATCCCAAATCTGTCATCTTAAAACCTGCATGTAACTCCTTTTTCACTTGTACAATATGATCATCATGGTTTCCAGTAATGATCAAATCATCTACATACATAACAAGAATAACCAGATATTTTCCTTATTGTCACACATGTAGAGCTTGTTTTAATCCATATAAAGCCTTGATCAATTTGCAAACTTTATGTTCTTGTCCTTCAATTTCAAAACCTGGTGGTGGGGTCATATACACTTCCTCCTGTAAATCCCTGTTGAGAAAAGCACTTTTCACATCCATTTGATGAACTTTCCATCCTTCTGAGTGGCCAATGCAAGTGTTAATCGGATGGTGTTCCATTTAGCTATAGGAGCAAAAGTTTCCTCATAATCAATGCCTTCCTGCTACGCAAAACCTTTTGCAACAAGTCGCGCTTTATACTTTTCAAGCTCTCCGTTTTGATTATACTTAATTCTGTAAACCCATTTGCATCCTATGGGTTGAACATTTGATGGACAATCAACAAGTTTCCAAGTGTTGTTGTCAATTATTGCTTGATATTATTCAACCATAGCCTATTGCCATTCTTTATGCTTTACTACTTCTTTGTATGTGGAAGGTTCAGTAAAATCATGTGCTATCAAGGCAAGATTTCCTTCACTTCTATGTGCCCCTCTGGTGCCTATTTTATTCTGCTCATCAGGCTTTATATCTTTCAAAAGTTGAATTGCCCATTTCGGTAGTTGGTGCTCACTTGTTTGCGCTTCTGTAAAATCTCCATCATTGTAAAGAGGATTAATATAAACTGATGTTCTTCATTCAGGTGAAGTGAGTGGAGAATCATTGTTAGAAGAACTGTTGCTACTTGGAGATGTGGATGAACTGCTAGAAGACCCAGATGATGTTGTTGATGTAGATGGAATGGATGAATCATCTTCAAAGGAAGGAAAATCAAGTTCATACCAATTTGGTGAAGTTGGTTGACTTTGCATTTTTCCATTTCTTTACTGCCGCTTATTTTCTATACTGGAAGAAGATTTTTCAATTTCTTCAGCACTCTTTTTATCTCAGTTCATAAAAATGACATCCCGCTCAACAATAATTTTCATTGGTCAAAGAGATACCTGCTTTCTTTCCTCATTATAGAATAAGCCATCGTGCAATTTTAAAACTCTGAGTCAAGCTTAAGTTCGTTTTCTTTCGAACTAAGGCATAAACATACTGATCCAAGAAACTCTAAATGTTTAACAGGAAGGTTGAACAAACCCAAAGCTCATAA
Organism: Pinus taeda; assembly: GCA_000404065.3. Classification (NCBI taxonomy): domain Eukaryota; kingdom Viridiplantae; phylum Streptophyta; class Pinopsida; order Pinales; family Pinaceae; genus Pinus; species Pinus taeda. Next base: position 23,370 of record APFE030737234.1, read on the forward strand.
AGGTGATCCATCAAAAAGAAGTAGTTGGGGATCTGTTTTCCTAAGTAGACCGCTGTTATGTATTTTTTCTGCAATATGTTGACTTAACCTCTGAAATTAACATGATCGCTCGCCATTCCTAACAAAGTGCGATTCATCTTCGATATCCATTTTGCTGTGGAAGGTAAACATTAGTAAACGAATCCGGCTTGACTGCCAATTTTCACTGCAAAAGTTTTGAATTCATTGAAGTGGATTTCTCCTCCCATAATCCGTCCTGAGAGTACCTATCTTTTCTTTGACTTCATTTTAAACAAGTTGGAGAAAAATTTTAAACTTCTCAAATGCTTCTGACTTGTTCTTCAAAAAGTAAACCCAAGTCATTCTACTGAAATCATCAATGAATAGTAAAAGATGTTTGCAACCACCAAATGAAGTTTGTAGTGGCCCACAAACATCACTGTGAACTAGTTGTAACTGCCTGTTTGCACACCATGAACTTGTTGGAAAACTTTCTCGACTTTGTTTGCCATAAATGCAAGCTTCACATTTTGCAATTTCCCTTTTGAATGTGGGAAGTCCTTTAACCATTCCTTGTTTCTACAATTGAGAAAGACTCTCAAAATTTAAATGTCCATATCTTACATGCCATAGTCTTATAGGTGAAATACCTGTAGTCACTGCCCCTGCAAAATCAGAATGCCTTGGAATAACTTTTCCTTTCATCCATAATAGTTTTCCATCTTCATAACCTGTCAGGACTATTTTCAAGTTATGTTTGACTGAATTGATCTTGACTAAACCATCTTCCATAATCACCTGATGTCCTGCTTGTCGAATCGTGACTAAAGAGAGCAAAGTTTTCTTAAAACTAGGTACATACCATACATTGGAAATCATTTTTTCTCCAATGCCAGGGAGAGAAACTTTTACTGCTCCTTTTCCATAAGGAGTATGTTTTGTATCATCAGCAAGAAAAATGGAATTAATTTGGCAATCTTGAAAATTCCAAAAAAAATCATGTCGACAAGTCATGTGCTGAGTGGCCCCGGAATCCAAGATCCAGGCATCTTCATAGTCACTTCTAAGATGGGATGAAAGTTGTTATGCTGGCAAGGAAGTAAAAACATATTCTAAGTTATCATCATCTTGATCAATTGCAAATTGCGCTGAATGCTACTGAAACTTGGGAATTTCATTAAGTGAAGTTCGACAATCTTCAGCATAATGGACAACTTTGTTACATATTCGACACACAATTTGAGTTAAGTCTCTTCCTCTTCCTGAAGATTGTCCTCTACCTCTTCTTTGACTTCTATGTTGAGATTGTCCTCTACCTTGATTATCATTTCCTTGTCCTTGAAAATTGCCTCTTCCTTGGTTGTTTCCTCTACCTTGAAAATTATTCCTTCCTGAACTATTGCCTTTGTTAAAATTGTTTCCTCTGCTTTGGCTTCAACCTCGACTTTGTACATTATGTGCTGCTTGATTCTGATTCCCTCTGCCTCTGCCTCGAGATTTGTCTATTGATGATTTACTAGTGCTGGCCTCTGTGAGAAAAACATCTTCACCTACTTTCTTCTTCTTCCCAAAAGTTTTATCATGTTGGGTCAACA